>JAXCLQ010000009.1:3116619-3137157 GCA_035584115.1 Cedrela odorata
TAATCTTTATATTAATGTATTATAAAATAACTTATTAATATAAAAATTTTAACGACATAAATTATTTAAATATATTTGACATTATACTAAATATAAATGTAGCAAACTAATTTAAAATAAAATTGCAAAAAAACCCCTAAAATGTATGCAATGAGAAAGCTTAAAAACTATGCTATCAAGTTCATTTAATATAATTGTAAGGAGTTCTGTAGTCTTTGTGGTCTTTCATACATAGTGAAAAAAAAAATTGTTAAAATTTTTTGGTTAAGGGACTACATTGTAGTTGATAAACAATAATAGGTACTTACATGAAATAAATTATAAAATATTATAGAAGTTTTAAAATATTGTGTAAGTTTTTATAACATTAGGGATCCAACTGAAATTATCCGATATTTTCGTTTTTGTATTTAAATACAGGATACGAAATTTACTTTAAAAAGGTTTTTTATTTTTATTTTATATATATATATATATATATGATACGATGTCGTTGCAACCATTGTACATAAACAGAATTTGCTCGATGTGATCCTTTCTATGTATATTCTGTAGTTAGTTTTAAATTAGGACTTTCTTTTTTAAATTCTTGTAAGTATTTTGTTTGGTTGCTATTGACAATATATAAATATATATATATATATATAATATTAAAAATTAAACTAAAAACTCATAAATATATGTAGTGAATAAATTTTTTTATATAATATAACTAAATAAAGACTCGTACAAACTCATAAATATAAGTAAATGAATAAAGACTCGTACATATATAATTGAACAAAAAACTCATTTGTTACTGAATAATTTACAAACATAAGTAAGTGACGAATATAACTTAGAAATACATAATTATAAATAAATAAATATAATTTAGGCACACATAACTTAACAATGACAACATTGACATATAGAAACTTAGAAGTCACTTGTATAAGTTAGACATACATAACTAAACAATGAGAACACAGACATGTAGAAACTTATTAGTTACTTATATAAGTTAGGCACACATAATTGAACAATGAGAACACATGCAGATAAGAATAAGTATCTAGTCCATAAGATTAGTTTATTAAGTGGAGAAACTCCTCCTATGTATAAATCCATAAATATTTCCTTAACCAATTGAAGTGGGACTCTAACTTAAGCTCAATGAACTCTAAATGGAAGCAATTATTGGTGCAGCACAACAAGACATATGTTCATAAACATACATAACTCACGAAGAACATACATAGCTGAACAATGAGAACAGAAAGAACATGTATATCTTAATCGTTCATAAACATACATAACTCACAAAGAACATACATATACGAACAATGAGAACACAATCGTACATTCATATAAATATACATAACTCACAAAAAACATACATAACTGAACACATGTGTTCATAAACATAAATAACTCAAAAGAAGACTTATATGTCACAGATATACCTAACTGAACCAAGAACACAAATATATGGATAACAAAGAACACATATATACTTAAAGATAATCCAATCCATAAGATCATATGTAACAATTCGGTAAGAAGTAGGATCATGTGTAACAATACTGTAAGAATCATATGTAACAATAACTGATGATATTTTTTTTTTCTGCAACAATCTAGTAAGAATCCTATAGGAACAAAGAACGATGTTCCAATCCAATAGGTTCAAGGAAGAATTTGACATAGAGAAAATGACTCATTATTTTAACAAGTATAAAAGACAAAAATTTGATCCAATTTAGTACTACTTCTACAAGTAATGCAAACCCTATGGCATTGCAATTCTTAGATAAGTAGGACACTACAATTTAAGAGTTTTATGTGAATGTAAAGAAGTATAATTTATTATCAAGTCGACAAGTGATGCAGACATGAATTCTTAGTTAAGTTTGATTAGGAGTTTTAATTGTGTCATGAGAAACGTAAATAGAAGACATTTCAATCATAGTCTTACCATATCACCATTTCAGATAGATTATGTAGTTTAACTGAATGTGTTCTTTTATGTCTCTTATTTTACTTTATCTTCAGTTTTTCTAATATTTTTGTTGATTAAACAACTCAATTAAAATGAAATAATTAATTAAGCTTTATCTTTAGTTCTTCTTATATTTTTGTTCCCTAAATAACACAATTAAAATGAATTAATCGATTAACATATAAGAAAATTGTTTTAATATTTTCAAAGAATCATTGTTTCGTATCTCATCAGTGAATCTAAAATTTTAAGGTAATTGATTGTTATTATTAAGTAACTATTTGTATCTATTTGTGGCATTTGTTTCTGACTTAGGGGGATAGGCATAGATGTTGATGCAGCAAAAATTCACCTAAGGACTCCGTGAACCAGCATCGATCTTTCTCTTTTGCTTGGACATAGTTCACCTAAAACTATAACAAAATCTAAAGGGTTAAAAGCCGGTGATCCGGTGAAAACCTTCCGATGCTTAAGTCAGGATTTTGCTTTTTAGTGTTCGAGAGAGAATAGGTAAGACAAATATAATATCAGCTTAAGTAAAGCTAGGTTAATGTGTTCAGTACAAAATTTGATTATACATACCTAGTTGTCCTTGACTCTCTTTTATATATCGTTTTTCGTTACATCTCTCAAACTTAGTAGGATTCTACAAAATCTAGTGATAACAATCTCAAATATATTTTAATTCTGGAAATTACGAAAATTTAACTTTATAAGCATCAACCTTTTGAAAATTGCAGAATCTTGAGCCTTTTCTGTAGAATACATCTACCATACCATGAATCTTTATTATAGAATGATCTAAAAAGAAATTAAAAATAGAATGAATCTTTCGTTGATACATAATTGTTGAGAGGTCTCAGAAGTCTTCGCCTGAAACCTTTTTATTTGCTTGAGACAACCTTAGACTGGGTCACATGTCTAAGACCTCTGTCACATTGTATCCAAGACTGACATAACTAGAGGAGGCTCAGAATTAATGCCCAAACCAGAGACCTTTTGTTTGAACTAGGGAGGTTTTAGCCTCTACCATTCCCGAGGTCTTTGTCATTATATGGTCAAGACTCTCTATGTTCAATCTAAACTTGGGTTTCTTTTGTCTTTCGCGGGACCTTATCTTAGGTTTTATATTACCCATTCGGTGACCCATGGCCCATTGGGCTTTACTTATACCCTGGATTGTTTCCTAACATCAAGCCTCCTAATTTTAGTTAAAAAATTATTATTTGATAAAAACTAAAGGTTGGAAAATGTAATGAACTCACTGTCATAGATTTATAAATTTTATGTTTCTGACTTGTATGGATCTTTTTGCTCTCATTCATTTTTCATACTTAGAGAGTTATGTTACTTACAAAACTTAACCAATGTCAATAAGTGTTCTAAAAAGCCTGACTTGAGTTAACTTAAGCTGTGAGTGTAGAACTTATGCCACTACAAATCAGTCTTCTGATCTTCTCTCTTTAAAGAAGGCATCTTCAAGCTGAAATCATACTAACTACTAATAAGCCTTAACTTCAAAGCTTTTATGGGTATTTGATATTATTAATCTAACTTAAATTTATCCATCGCAGTCATTTAGAAACCATTTGACCGACTTATGTCCTGATTTCATCCTTAGAACTTATTTGGGTTTTGAATATTAGTACCTTAAGATGAAGATTGAACGCAGTCGCCTGAGAGCCATTTTACCCTTTTACATCCTAAAGCTATATTTGCCACTTGTTTGTGCTACGGATAATATTACCTCAGGGTGTAAATATGACTTAATTAACTGAGAACATCTTTTCTCTCATCCGTCTTGTTATTTGGCTCAAGACTTATCTAGGGTGAGTAGATGATATTACCTCAATGTAGAAGTGAAATATAGTCGTTCAGGAACTGTTCTACTCTTGTATGTTCTGAGGTTACACTTAAGGGCTTATTCAAGATATAGATAATATTACCCTGAGATGAATGAGGAATTTAGTTATCTAGGAACCATTTTGTTCTTATATATCCTGAGATCGTGCTCAAGGCTTATTTGAACTATGGATAATATTATCTTAAGACGAATAAGAAACTTAGTCATCTAGGAACCATTTTGCTCTTGTACGTCATGAGATCATGCTTAAAGCTTATTTGAACTATGGATAATATTACTTTAAGATGAATGGAAAACTTAATCATCTAGGAACCATTTCGCTCTTGTACGTCGTGAGATCGTGCTATGAGCTTTTTCGAGCTATGAATAATATTATTTTGAGATGAATGAGGAACTTAGTCATCTAGAAATCATTTCGCTCTTGTATGTCTTGAGGTCGTGTTTTGAACTTATTCAATCTATGGATAATATTACCCTCAGATGAATGGGGAACTTAGTTATTTAGTAACCATTTCACTTTTGTATGTCTTGAGATCATCTTCATTGCTTATTTGAGCTATGGATAGTATTATCCTGAGATGAATATGAAACTTAGTCATCTAGGAACCATTTTGCTCTAATATGTCTTGAGATCGTGTTCATAACCTATTCGAGTTATAGATAGTATTACCTTGAGATGAATGGGGAACTTAGTCATCTAGGAACCATTTCGCTCTTGTACATCATGAGATCGTACTCATGGCTTGTTCAAGCTAAGGATAATATTACTCTAAAATAAATGGTCATGAGATCGTGCTTTAGGCTTATTCGAACTAGGGATAATATTACCCTGAGATGAATGGGGAACTTAGTTATTTATGAACCATTTCACTCTATAGATAATATTACTATGAGATTATCGATAAGTAGATTTTTGGGGACCACTCTATTCTTTTACGACCTGAGGTCGAGCTCAGGGCATATTCAAACTGTGGGTAATATTATCCCAGGCTTTTGATTCCTTTGTCCCTTAACTTGAGGATCGTCTGTTCACCAGTGTATCATTGTGTTCCCTTCTTCGACGTGGGCTTTGTTCAGAGCCTTTTCTCTCATTTTGATGTTTTTGATTAAGGAACGTTGTCATGTCTTCTAAACTCGAATTGCCTTCTTGCCTTTGCTTGCAAATTGTTGCCGGGTTATCTAGGGAGTGTTCGGATTCGAGGCTAAGCTCACTAACAAACTTGAAAACGGTGTCGCCATGTTAGAGTTTTTTTTGAAGGATAGCTAAAGACTTTTCTTTTTTCTTTTTCCGTGACGGTGCATCAACTCTTAGTGGTATTTTGCCGGGATTTATTTCGTAATCTTTGGTATGTAGAACATTTGGAAAGCTGCTTTCCATTGCTTTCAATAGTGCATGCATCTTTAGTCTATTATAACAGGCTTGAAGCATTCTTTTCATCTCCGCAATTTATTCTATCAATGTTTGAATTTGTCAATCTTTTTCTACATGTTGTCTTTCGCTGTCAGCCAACCGTTGAACCCACTAGGCAATTTCTACGTTTCTCGGGTTGAAGGGATTTTGATACGAGGATAAAGCTTCCAAATTACGATTTGTGCCTTCCAAGGTGATGGTTAACTGTCGTTGTCACCTTGAAGGGATTTCTTTTGGGATTCCCACTTGTCGTGTTTGGTTTCTAGTTGCATAGGTTCGTGTTATTGTTGTCATGGCTTTTCTTCTAATTGTTGTTGTTTTTAGCCTTTTACTCAAGTTTTCCACAAACAACGTCAGATGTTGATGCAACAAAATTTACCTAAGAACTCCATGCACCAGCGTCGATCTTCCTCAATTACTTGAACGTTGCTCCACCTAAAACTACAACAAAATTTAAAGGGGTAAAAACTGATGGTCCGGCCAAAACCCTTCAATGTTTAAGTCAGGGTTTTGTTTTTTGGTGTTTGAGAGAGAAGAAGCAAGACAAAGACAATAACAACTTAAGCAAAGCTAGGTTAATGAGTCCAGTTTAAAGTTTGATCATACGTACCCGGTTGCCCTTGGCTCTCTTTTATATGTCGCTTTTCATTAAATCTCTTAAACTTAGTAGGATTTTACAGAATCTGGTAATAATAATCCCAAACATATTTTGATTCATTTTGAAAATCACGGAAGTTTAACTTCATAAGCACCAACTTTTCAAAAATTGTAGGATTTTGAACCTTTCTTGTAGAATACATCAACCATGTCATAAATCCTTATTATAGAATGATTTGAAAAGAAATTGGAAAGAGAATGAATCTTTCATTGATACGTAATTATTAAGAGATCTCAAGAGTTTTCGCTTGAAACATTTCTATTTGCTTGAGATGACCTCAGACTAGGTCACATGTCTGAGACTTTTGTCATGCTGTATCCGAGATAGACATAATTAGAGGAGGCTCGGAATTAATGCCCAGACCCGAGACCTTTTGTTTGAACTGGGGAGGTCTCAGCCTCCACCATTCCCGGAGTTTTTATCATTCTATGGTTAAGACCCTCTGGGTTCAATCTAAACTTCGGTTTCTTCCGTCCTTCGAGAGACCTCAGCTTGGGTTTTATATCACCTAATCGAAAGCTCAAGGCCCATTGAACTTTACCTATACCTTAAATCGTTTCCCAAACAGTAGATATTATATTGTTTGTCAATTCTTGCTATCTTTTAGCAGGGATATATTTGTATGAACAACAGACCCCAAAATATAAAGCTACCAATGATAGTGATCCAATAATGGCATTTGATTATCCAACAGTGCTTATCTCTCTGATGATGCTACTTCTACTCTTACTTTATATACTTTAATAGATGGTCTCATTTCTGCAAACATTATCTCCAGTTGCATAGTTTACCTCTCCGGGTGATAATAATCTATTTAAGGACACTATCAAATTTTAGACAAACTTGTGAATTTTCTTACCTCTTGCATCCTCACCATTTAAGCCCAATTTTTGCTTTTCAAATGAAGGAATGCAGTGCACTTTGCATCATTCACTACACCAAACTTAAATCTTTTCTTTGGTTCGACTTGAATTTGAATGTAGAGTGTTCAATTTGATTCCATATTTTGTGCTAGAAAAGTTGACATTATGACATTTATCTATCAACATTCATTGATGCTAGACACTTTTCTGGTATAGAACAAAAGTATTTTATTCAAAATTTTAGCTAGAGATCTAGTTATGGGAATCACTAAATTTGTTTAAGATTATGAAAACAGCATAGGATGATTATGAACAATTAATCGTATGATTTATATGTTACTTGTTACTTTGTACATTCCATATATATGTTGTGACAATGTGCTATTTGTTGATTGTTATTTAAAATTTATAATTAATTTTAATTCTTTCTCTATATAAAAAAAAACTAAATAATCAAATCAAATCAAATTAAAATGAACCGATTCATACGAATTTTCGCTTTCATTGATTCAATTTGGTTAAATTAATATAAATTCTAAAGCATTATTATGGAAGTTTTGAAAGGATTAGAAATTTATAATCTTCACCAAAGGGTGAAAAATTTTAAATCGACCAAATGAAGAAAAACATTCATATCAAATTTACCAATTATACATAAAAAAATATAAATATTACATAAGAACCATCTTCTTTCTAATCTTCATTACCTCAAACCAAACATGCACTAAGTTTAACAAAATATATATATAAATTTATATTCTTGATACAAACACTCTCTTTAAACTATAGATATATAGATATATATATATATATATATAATTCAAAATAGAAGTAAAATATAGACCAACACCACTTTTTTATCATCATCAAATTATATATATAGTAAATAAGGCATATTACTAGAATAACTAAGAGAAATCAGTAGCATCAAATTGACAATTATAGGATCTTATTGTAAAATTTGGTGGCATAACAGCGGTGGTTGCATTTAAGGATGGTAGTGGATTGAGTTTGGGACGAATATCTCCAAACTCGCATCCGCTTTCATAAAAAAAAATTCAATACTAAACCTACAACAGATTTGATATTTTATTACCAAACCCGCTTAAACAAGTGCTTAATATTTATTAAACTCGCGCAGATATATACAAATATTTAGCGGGTTTTTAATAGAATTTTCGGCATTAATTTTAAAAAAAACACATAACTCGTATAAGATATAAAATATATAAAATAAAAAATAAATTTATCTTTCATTTTTTTTTCCGAAGAGTAAAAAAAGAAAATAATCGTTAATTTGTTTCTAATATTAAAATTGAAAAAAATGAGATAACATCTCCCTTATATATTCAAGAAAATATTACAGATTCTAAAGAATTTAAAGGTAATAAATAAGAAGTAATAACGTTGAATACAAGTAGCAGGTGTGCAACTTGCAAATCTTTGAGAAAAAGAATATTACAACAAGAAATAAAACAAACATGTCAATCTTACATAGGAAACATCAACAACATATCAATCTTACACCTTACTTAAAGAAATAAAACAATATTCATGTTGAGTGTAGTGTTGCAATGTTATTTAGGGATATTTAAATTTAATATTAAAACAACGTCGTTTTATAACTTTTTAAAAAAATATTCGCAGATATACTCGCTGATATTTATTCGTACTCGTATCCTTCCCAAATTCGCTTAGAGGCATACCAAATCCGTCTTATGCGAATCGAGTAAGAGCGGGTTTGCAACTGAAATTGCCATCCCTAGTTGCATTGATAGATGTGGGCAACTGTTGTGGAGGAACATATGGTAATTGCACTAGAGGAATTGCATGATTTCCAGGATGGAGAGACATTCGAGGCAAACCTAGAGCTCCTGATAGCAAAGGATGCAGACCGGCCCAGGGAACTAATATCATCGGAGAAGCACTGGAACCAAACATGCCAAGGAATGATGAAAATTGGGAAATTTGTTGCGCGGTTTGTTTCCCACAATTTGGTAAAATATATGGAGTTTGGAATACAAGTCCTCCCCCAACAGCTGCAGCTGATGCCTTCTAAAATAACTAGGTGACAAAATTAATTAGCAACACTTAGAAAGTATTTTGACAACAAATGTTAATATAAATTAAAAGAGACAAGGTGAGGGAATTACTTCAACTTCAAGTTTTAAAGCTTTAATATATTTAATGGCATCCTCCAGTGTAGAAGCTCTATTTGACTGTAAATTACAAGCAAATTCTATCAGTTTAATCTTAAAATTCATTCAAGCTATCAGTTACTAACAATTACATAAGCATTAAGTGCATAAAATTTGAAAAGAAAATTTTCAAGTATTGAGCTATTAGCTAGATTAACTGTAACCTTGTTGCAATTGGGTATTAATCCTTGCAAAGTCTTCATCTTTTCTTTAATTCGATCTCTTCATTTCTGTTCAAAACATATATGAAATTTATTAGAATAAAGTTTTTTTACTCGAAAGATAAAATTAAAATAAATAAATAAAAAATATTGATGAGCACTTCAGCTGCACATTTTTTCTAACCAATTTGGTTTCTCTTTTGTACTTCTGATGATGTTTTTTTTAATCCTACAACCAAATAAATCAACAATAAAATAAATAAATAATAAACACAAACCCATCAATGAGAAAATCTCAAAATCAATAAATAAACAAATAAGATTTGTATCACCACAAACCATTTCTTCACGTTTTCTAACAGCCCCACTTAATTGACCATAATCATCACCTTCAGAGAACTCAAACTTAGATGCAGTATTGTTAGTATTAGACTGCGATGGTGTTGCTATTTCTTCGAAAATATTTTGAAAGTCACTGGGCGAAGGGGAAGCCAATATCCTAAAATCCAACGGAGAAACTCCCAATAAATAATCATCGTCCTAGTCTAAAAAATTTTCTTTTCTGGAGGATTCTCCCGTACCAATATTTTCATTGTCTATAGAATTCCAACTAGGAAATTGTTTGTTCATCGTTTGGTGCATGAACAGTATATACTATCAAAAAAATTTGATATTCTGAACTTGAACTGGTGCAATTTCTAAGCATTTGACGTCAGAAATATATATATATATATATATATATAGTTATGGGAAACGGAGAGAAGAACCACCTCTTAGTGGACTAGGCGTTTGAGCCTTGAGGTTTGCAAATACATATGGCTCTGGGAAATGAAGAAGAAATAGGACAGAGAAGAGCCACTGTCTTGACTAGGCGTTTGAGGTCTGCAAATATATGTAACTCTGGGAAACAAAGATGCACAACGGTTATAGAAGAACAACCTTTTAATTGACTCGGCTTTTGAGCTCTGCAAATATATATAGCTCTAGGAACCGAAGATGAAAAAAGGGCAGAGAAGAGCCACTATTTTGACTAGGCTTTTGATGTCCGTAAATATATATAGCTATGGGAAATGAAGATTGACAACAGTGAGAGAATAACTCCTTTAAATGAACCAGGCTTTTGAGCTCTGCAAATATATATTGTTCTGGGAAATGAAGAAGAAAAAAGGGCAGGGTAGAGCCACTGTTCTGACATGGCGTTTGAGGTCTGCAAATATATATAGCTTTGGGAAATGAAGAATGACAAGGGTGAGAGAAGAACACCTTTTAATGGACCAGGCACGTTTGAGCTCTGCAAATATTTATTAATCTGGGAAATGAAAATGAATAACGGTGAGAGAGAAGACCAAATGAAGGGAACAATCCATATATACATAGCCATCTGCACCATCGGGAAATAAACAGCAAAAGCTAATATATTTTTTTTATTGAGTATGAAATACTGAATTTAGGTTGTCTTTTTCTACCGCGGCTCTGCAACCTTCAAAACGTGAACGGAATTGTTTAATTGTGATGCTCCATCACCTTGAAGATTCTTGATGCATCACGTGTTGGTTTATATTAGTGTTACGTAAGCCCAAACAAGCTGTTTGCTTCATTGCTGATGATAAGAAGCCATATAACATATTTTTATATATTTCCTTGGATTTAGAAAATATAGAACTTGTTAAATGCATGGGAGTGATAATGTTGCCATTTGTTAACAAAGTTAGTTAATTATAAGATAGCTTTAAAACATGATCAAGCTTCTAAATTTTATGTATAGGAAGTTTAATATATTATTTTCTGCAATAAGTTGATAGAAAAAAAAAAGTTAAAACATTTATGATACTTGATTTTCATTTGCCGGATTGAACACATGATTTATTTTTTCACGAGAACAAATATGTTGAAATTCACGTATTCAGGTCAATTAAATGTGCAATAACTCAGACTGTTTTGCTTATATTCCAGTAGTATTTGCTCAACAATGACCCTCCAATACTTAGGTTAATAAATGGTTATTTTGAACTGGGGCTATTGTATGTAGAGTTTTTAGAAAATAATAAAAGTAATGAAAACTAATTTTGACTTTTATCTTAATGCCTCTTCTACATGCCTTTTGAAAGAATAACAATAAAAAAATTAGAAAGAATTTTAGATCTCTTTTCTTTTGTTTTGACATTTATTTACAGGCTTCAAACTTCTCCTTATTATAGTTGGAGTTGAATTCTTGACACAACTGTTTTCCAATAGAACTATGATATTTACCTTTGGTAGAGTTCCACTAAACCTTACTTTTCTTTTTTTTTTAGGTAATGTTAAGAATTTCTTTCTTCAAGAGTCCTACTGAAATTTTAAATTTTATAAAGATTCCTTAATGAAATAGAATTCCTTACGAATATGATTTAGGGACAACCTAATTTTTCCTCAGTCTTCTGACTCTTTTATCTTGACGAGAGCTGACTATGCTTTAAAATATAATCCAAAAAAGCCAAATTTGTCATCGATCTAAAGATGTTGATCTCTGCTAATAAGGATAAGCAATCTAACCTAACAAGCTCTCATTCTAAAGATAGCTTCTAATAAGGATAGATTTATTTTGATAATGTGAGCTACTTATGTTGACATGGAGGTGACTTAGCCAATGGGAAATATTATGACTTAATATGAGATTCTTCAGTTTTTAGTATCAGTGAGTCTCGAATATGGTATTGTAAACTTAAAAAAATTGTTCTTTTCATTTTTATGTATCATGGTTCAATTAAAACCTCAGTATTTTTTGTAAACTTTGTTCTTCGAATAAAATAGTAAAATAGTCATTACATGACATTTATTTTTATACATGTATTAGTAAAGATTTGTTGACACATTAACAAGGCTTAGGTGACTTAAGTCAACTCATAATATAAGTATAACGAATATTGAATACTTTAGATAGCATATATTAGGTCTTATTTTAAAATTTTCAAGTTCTTTGAGATGGTTGATTGAATGTTGACGGTTTTAAACCCACAGAAACATGGAATAGGTCGACAAGATAGGAAACCAGTTGACCAGTAAAAACGAATTTGAAAAAATAGGAAATCGATCGACTGAATGGAGAAAATGGTGGACCGGTTTGAGAAAATGGTCAACTAGCAGTAGCGGTGTCGAGGTGAAGAAAAGCAACCTATCGACCGGTTTGGGGAAGCGGTCGACTAGTTCTGCATGAAATTTGAGTTTTTCAAAATTTTTCAAAGGTTTTCAAGGGCATTTTAGTTTTTTTGCCCATTTTCTATATATACACTCAACCTCCAATAGTTTTTCATTCTTCTCTCTCTCTAAAAATAAAAATTATCTCCCTCTATCTCTCTAAAATTTGTTCTCTCTCTCCCTCTCTTCATTTCTCTTTAATTTCTCAAATTCCTCATGTTTTCTTTTAAATTTTTGCCACCAAATGATTATTAATCCTCTCCTCTTCGATTTGATATCAATTTTGGGATAGAAAAGGTAAGAAATAGCAAGAAAGAAATTTTGGTTTTGAAGAGAAATTTGAGTTTTTCTGATTAAACGACGATTCAAGGATTTTAAAGGTTTATACAAATTACTGGTAAACCTATTAACTCATTATAGGTTTGATTTTAAAATTTTATAATATTTGAAATTTGGGGTGTACTGTTCATTCTAAAAATTTCATTAATTTCGAGTAGAAAACGTAGATTTGTGTTGATTTGCGATAATTAAAAGCACATGATGATAAATGTACATTGAATGTTGTTTAGAATATATATATTCGTCTTAGAAGAAAACGCGAACTTGAAATACTTACGACCCATGGGATTTTGTTATTGAAAATCGGATAAATAACCTCGTTAGTCAAGTCTCATGAATTAATATGTGTCAAACTAAGAAATTTTAGACATATTATCCACGAACATCATATGTAGTGCATATTGTAAATTATTTGCAATCTTGAAATTTATTATATTATGTATGTGTGATATTAAGCACCGAACAACCGAGAGAAAAATCTAGAAGGCACGAAAATCAGTAAAGAGAGTGGTTACCCTCCCATTGTAGCTAGTGGATCTTTACATATTTTTACTCTTATAAATTATTTTATAAAATTTATTACTTTACGAAATAAAAAATAATTTTATTATTATTATTTAAAATAAATATAAATGGCCTATGGATTATATTTATATGTGTATGGCCATAAGGCCAAGATTGGTATTAAAAATAAAAATTCTTTATATTGTTTATAGATGATTATGTGCTTAAAATGTTTATAAATGATTGTGTTGGTGATAGGATCGGGAAGGCCAAGTTTATATATTTTATTGTAGCTACAAGGAAATAGCCTAGGGACGAACCGATTAAGAGACTGACTAGGTGAGTGCATCACAAGTGGGGCATGTATAAAAGAGGATGATATAGAGAGTTGTCCACCTGTGAGATTGTCGAGGACAATCATAACTATCACCACGTGACTATTCGAGACCAACGTCAGTGGTGGATTAATTTTTAAATAATTAAGATGCATTCTTTATTTTGTTCTAAAAAGAATTGTTTTAAGTTATAAGAGCATTATTTTTCATACATAAAACACACTGATGGTTTCGGGGTTACCCACGGTTAAGGGTAATCACCAGAAAAAGGAATCAGCCCAATGATTTTCAAATAATAGACCATTTTTTCATAAAAATAAATTATTTTACATGCATCTATAAATGATTTCTTAAAATATATTTTTATGCACTCACGGAGTATACCCTCGTATACTCACCCCCTCACCTTTTAGTTTCAAGCGATTGAGCTAAAGAAAGCGCATTGTCCAGTGGTAGTGAACAAACAAGCGTGTAAAACCCTCATGTATCATTTTCATCATCGACTAACCAACCTATTTAATTAGTTCACTGAGTATGTTTTGAGAAACTTTTGAATGTATTTAATATGAATTGAAAATAATACATTTGATTATATACCCTATATCTTTTGTAAATCAAGTATACTTTTATTTGTAAAATAATTTTAAAAATATATCGATGAGACTAACTTAAGTAAATAACTATACAAGAGACAGGTACCAAGCAATCTTACAGACCTGAAGAACATGTTTAACATTTTAGAACGTGTTTCAAGGCTTTGAACTATTGTCACGTGTAAAACGTTTGGGCGAAGGCATGATATTTTTCCTCATTATGATGTGTCCTTAACATGTCTTTAGTATATATCATAATTGATGCGTCCTCGACATTCCTCCTCGGCCCCATCAATCTTCTTAGGTCAAGTTTAGTGCAATTTATTTTTGAGAATGAATTCAAACCCAAAAAGTGTAAGTATTTTCCTTAGTCTTCTATTTACTACATTTAGTCAGGTCTAATCTTCCTTTTATTTTGTAGGCAAAATATATCCAAAGAATCCAAAAGGCAAGAAAGCAATCATGCTGAGCAAAGGTGTTGTTCAAAACCTTTTAGCCAATAAAGACCATTTGTTGAAGAAGGCCCTAGGCGAAGCCTTGAGTCATGCGGTTGGCATCATCATCACCAAAAAGTCCTCTGTAATTGACAAAGAGAATGAAAAGGTTCCATACAAGCCAACGTTAGACATTGCAGCTGAGCCGGTCATAAAGAAAACTTTAAAGAGAACCTCTCATATGTCCACTGGGGGCAACTTTAGTAGTCAACTAATGAGCTTCTAGTAGTCAACTAATAAAGAACCTTTCATGGATATACATGAAGCAAAGTATGCTCAATACAAGCACCTTCTTCCTTCTCTTCGGTTGAAGAAGAGTAAGGTAAGGAAGAACTTGGCAGAGAAAGTTCTGTGCTACTCCTATGTTGAGGCCTACAACCTCTTTACTGAGCTTGCCTTTCAGGTATAAAATTAGATTTCTTCACTTTATGTTACTTTATCCT
Source organism: Cedrela odorata (assembly GCA_035584115.1). Classification (NCBI taxonomy): domain Eukaryota; kingdom Viridiplantae; phylum Streptophyta; class Magnoliopsida; order Sapindales; family Meliaceae; genus Cedrela; species Cedrela odorata. Next base: position 3,131,638 of record JAXCLQ010000009.1, read on the forward strand.
TTTATTAATCTTTTGTGTTCTTAGCTCGTTCATAGTCTTGCCACGCATCCTGAAGGTTCCTTGACTACCTTAGACGTCACTATAAAAGTTGCAACTGTTGAATTAAAGTGTAGAATAATTGAGAGGTAGAGCTAAAGATGTTCAAGGAAGAGTTTCATAAATTTGAGCAATGAGTAAACTCCTTAGAGGCCACTTTGAATAAAGAGATGAAAACTTAGGATTGGGAGTGTCGTATATTCTCGAACACCATCAAAAACCTCAAAGTTGACTTGGAAGCTTTTCAGTAGGCTAAGAAAAGCATCACAAACAAAGGTGTTCTCTTCGTCCAAAACAGCCACCTGAACTTGTTCAAATCTCTTTATCCTTTAGTTAACTTGTCCTGGCTGAAGAGGTTGTTGCTAACAAACCTGTCAGGTTCATAGATATGGATGCAACTGTTGTTGATGTCAACATCTTTAGTGTTAAGTGTTACAATATTAGTCTTAAAGTGCATCACTTTATTAGCAAGACAAATCTTAGACGAACTCTTCCTATAGCTAAGCAAAATTAATATACGGTGACATATAAATTAAAGTTTGGCTAGAAAGCAAACTCTAAAGATCTTGATGACCCTAGGAAGTCAGAAGTTTTGACTTCATTTATAAATTGAGAGCTTGACATTGTATTTATCATTCTCCGAACTTCGAGTCCACCCGTGACAATCACCACAGACTCTCATGATACACTCTATACCCCGAATATATCAAGAGAGTCTGTAAAGCTTACATGTACTTTATCAAAACCTGAAAACAGTTTATAAATAATATTTCACATCCATGAGAGTATTATCAAAGAATTAATCATTCATGATTAATTTATTCACAACACATTTCAAATAATAAATTATGAAAATCATTTCCATCAGGTTTAAACAAAACAATGAATGTTTACATAAACATTTAGTTTATAAAAATACTGAACAATTTTCTAAATAAAAATATATAACCAAATAACTACATCCAGTGGACCCAAGAGCATATATAGGTCAAGAAAAAAAACATACTCAGAGCGTCGTAGGTTCTCTACCTTTACCACTAACTCGGTGAAAACTAACGCACCTAACCAGTAAATTGTAATAGTGAAGAATGAGTATACATTTATACTCAGTAAGTAAATAAAATACATACATGCATACGCATTTGCAAATTCATGATATTGAAATCACTATACATTATACTTCAAAAGTATATATACATATATATATATATATATATATACACATGTTCATATAATAAAATAACAAAAACTATTATATTGGCCTACAACGATTTAATACGATTTAAATAATTAACCAAGTTGGCCATCCATTCTCAATATGCTTCTTTGGTTGAGAATAAAACCGTAATCATTAGCGGGTATTTCATACATAAACTATATGCAATAAAGATTTATCAAATATAAAACAATTTTCTCATATTCTTTTCAAAATTATTCATTTCTTATAAAACCATGCAAATTTATAAAAAAAAAAAAAACACAAATTCGCCTCACTGATATTGACCTCGAATAACTACTTGATAATACAAGTAATTGTCATCGTAATCCGTCAAATCCATAATAGCCTTATCAAGCCTCCAAGACTTTTCATAAGGTACCTATAACCGTATATACATACGTTCGACACATAGTGGATTTGTCATAACCTTTTCACCTTATACCAACCCCACTACAGTTCCATTCATCTATACGGCCTCTCATATGTTCGTCCATAGGCTACATTCCTATAGCTACAGTCATATAAATTGGTTCATTGGCCAAACAATAATATATGACCTTACCGGCTTCGTCATCAATATACATGCATAAAAACAAATCAAATCATTTTTAACAATAATTATAAATTATTTAAACAAATTAGGCATCCTTAGCCATTTTAGCATGTATATTAAACACATTTTCAACAGCAGACCAAATAAGCAAACCGTCTCAATATCATATAAATCATAAATAAAGAAATTCATTTCAAATTTTATTTTTAATCATAAAACAACTTCTTTAACAGACAAGCATACGTATATATATAACACACATATATTTACATAATCATGTATATATAAATTTACTCATAACAAGGGAAAGATAATCACTCCCACTAAACGTCCTCGCGCTCGCTTGTCTTTCTCCAGGGTTCTTAGAAACTAATACCACACATACATAATATAATGAATTCTACGATTCTAAATAACTAAACACAATACACTAAATGCAATGTTCATAGAAAATATGTCTAAAATTCTTTAGTTTAACACATACTAATTCACAAGGCTTAACTAGCGAGACCATTTAGCCAATTTTCAATAACGAAATCCCATGGCTATAAATATTACAAATTCGCATTTTCGTCTAAAACGAAAATACATATTCCAAATGATATTCAACACATATTAAACATCATATACATCCAATTATTACAAATCAACATAAATTTATATTTTCAATGCAAAAATAATTGAAAATCTTGAGTAAATAATAACCTTAAAATTCTAATATGCTAAAATTCTTATAATCAAACCTATATTGAGTTAATGGGTTTATCGGTAACCTGTAAAAACCCTTAGAAACCTCGAATCGTCGTTTAAAAGAAAAAGTCTTAATTTTTCCTTGAAATTCAAATTTCTTCGTTGCTCCTCCTCGCCTTTACTAGCCCAAAATTGATACCAAATCAAAGAGGAGAGGTCGGGTAATCATTTGATAGCGAAATTTGAAAGAAAACAAAAGAAATTTAAAGAAATCTAAGAGAAATAGAGAGGGAGAGAGAAAGAGACGGATTTAGAGAGAAAGGGAGAGAAATTTAGGTTTTTAAAAAGATAAAAATAATGAAAACTGTTGGGGTCATGGGTATATATAGAAAATGGGCAAAAATACCAAAATGTCCTTAAAAAGTTTTGAAAATTTTCAAAAATACCCAAATTCGTGCCTAACTGATCGATCAGTTTTGTTTCTTCCCACAACATAACTACTGCCGATCGACTGTTTCCTTGAACTGGTCGACCAATTCTATTTCTTTTCACGACATAGCTAATGTCAATTAACCGTTTCTTCAAACTTGTCAACCATTTCCCCGAACTAGTTGACCTATTCCGTTTAACCTATTACAAGTTGACCATTTTCTCTAATTCAGTCGACCGATTCCCCATTTTTTTAAATGCGTTACTGCCAATCGATCGATTCCTCATCTACTCGACGGATTCCACTCTTCTGCATTTTCTATTCTTTCGGACGACCAGTTCCTTTACCCAATTGACCGATTTCAAGTTTTATAGGTCTAGAACCGTCAACACTCAATCAACCAACTCTAAGAACTTGAAAATTTTAAATTAAAACTTATTATTCCATAAAACCATTTTTATTTTCTTTATACTCATATCATGAGCTGACTTAAGCTTTACTAAACCTCGTTAATATCTCAACTAATCATGAGCAATGCATATGTGAAAACGAATGTTATTACAATAACTATTTTACCCTTATATTCGAAGAACAGGGTTTACAATGTTGCTAACATAATAAAGTATTGAAATTTGTGAGATTTAATACTCAAGTAAAGAGAATTTTAGAAAGAAAAAATATAGAATTTTAGAGAACATTCACCAAGAGTTAGCGAGTGACTTGTAATCTTTTTTATGTAATTAATAAAAAGGTTAAAAGCATGAGGCCTTCGTAAATATCGTGTTTGTCTTTGTGGTTGCTATTTGTGTTTGTGTTGGCTTATTTATGCAGGTGATTAAAAGAAAAATTAGTGCTGATTAAATATGGACTTAACACATCGCGAGGTTGGCCGCTATACACAAAAAAGCCCTACGACACTGAGGACAATACAATCTCAGCTACTGCTTCTGATCCCATTGTGATCAAGGAGGAGGGCGATCTTGCTACCGACGTAGGCACCTCGGGTACAAAAGTTATTGCCTTAATTGTTGCAAATTAGGCTCTTGTTTCCGAACTTTGAGATTTTTCTTTCTTTCTTTCTTTCTTTTTTTTTCTGTAAGAACTTATGGCCTCTAGGTCTTCTCATATATATAATATAATTTCTTTTGATACTCATTGTGGTTGAATGTATATTGTATCCCTTTTATACTGTTTAGCATTTTCTTCAAAACAACTCCTTAACTAAAAGAGAGTTGCTTGCAAGTACTATCTATTTTCCCTTAAATAACTTTTGAGATTATCCAGCTTCCTCGACTGGAAAGTGCTGCCCATAAGTATTTATCTATCTATTCTTGGGCAACTTCTGAAGTCATCCTATCTTCTCGACAAGAAAGGTGTTGTTAACGAGTATTTTCCTTTCTATCCTTAGATTAGTAAGTGTGCATACATATGAGTTATCACTTTTGTCCTCACATTATCACCATATTTCTTGATCATGATAGCTTTTTGTTCAGTTTTTTACAAACGACACCAACTATTGATATATGATTTTCACCTTACAGATGTTAACACGTGATTTATTTTTCGTGGAAATAATCTGCTGAAATCCACGTTCTTAGGCTTCTAAAATGTCCTCGGGTCGGCACATATATTCTAGTTGTCCTTATAAGACATAAACAGATCAAAGGTGTTGGCTGCTTGCGTTAATCCTCTAATGCTTAAAGTAGTAAAAGGTTATCTTAAATTATGGTGGTTGTGCGCAGGGTTTTTGGAAAATAATAAAAGTAATGAAAATTGATTTTGGCTTTTGCCTGAATGCCTCTTCTACTTGCCTTTTGACAAAATAACAATCAAGAATTAAGAAGATTTTGGATTTATTTCCTTATGTTTTGGACTTTATTTGTAGGCTCCAAACTTTTCCTTATTGTTATTGGAGTTGAATTGTTGAGAAGATTATCTTTTAATAGGACTATGATATTTACCTTAGTTAAAGCTCCACTAAACTTTTATTCTTCTTATCATTTTTAGGTAAGGTTATGAATTTGGCTAATCAAGAGACCTATTGAAATTCTAAAACTTATGAAGATATCTTAATAAAATAGAATTCGAGAATATGATCCAAAGATAGCTTTTGTTCTTGGCTTCTAACCTCTTTATTGTGATGAGGGCTAACTATGCTTAAAAGTATAATATAAGGACAGCATGATTTGTCATCGTTCTAAAATTGTTGATCTCAGCCAATAAGAATAAGCAATCTGGCTTGATCCACTCTTATTTTGGAGATGGTTTCTAACAAAGAAAAACTTAATATAAAGATCACTTGGCTAATAAGTCATAACAAACATGATCAAACATTTAAATTTTATGTGTATTCCAATAGAAATAATGAATGAATATTGTAACAAGTCAATTGAAAGAAACAAACACATGAATAAATAATATTAATTTGTAAAAAGTTAATAGAAAAATAAATAAATTAAATAAAGAATGTTTCTCTATGATGTAACAAGTCAAAAGAAACCATACAAAGTTAAGTAGAGATAGCAAAAAGGCTAAAAGGTAAAGGCTCGTCAAGCATGCCTATTTATTATATTATATATATATATATATATA
>JAXCLQ010000009.1:3137257-3153561 GCA_035584115.1 Cedrela odorata
TATATATATATATATATATACAATTTTAAAATTAAAATAAAATACACATAATTTGAGGGACTAAAATTCTTAAATGATTAGGATCTCACAATTTGATTAGAAATTTTATTTGAAGTTATAAAAAGTAAAATTCAATATTATATATTTACAATTAATGCATATTAATATTATATATGGTATTAGAATTCTTAAATAAGATAGAATACTATTTAATGTTTAAATTAAAATGTTAAGAAGGTGGGTTAGTTAATTAATATAAGAACTAGTACAATATATAAAGAGTGAGTACTCGAACTTGTCGTTTTGTTAGGGGGTTTTGGTTTGTGGCCACGACGGCTACACGTGGGTAAGAGAATGTGGCATGTAGTTATTATCAAAATTTGAATAACGTATTCATCCCTCAATTTATTTTCATTTACGTTGATTGTAAACTTAGGCGTTTCTTGATTTTTTTTGCTACATTAAATTTACAAGTGTCTAAACAGGGATGTTTAATTTAACCACTCGTATAGCTTTGAAATGTGACCATTTACAAAGGAACAAATTAAATAAAGAAACTTCAATTAATACCAATAGGTCCTTAATATTACTTATCATTTCGGTCCCTATCTACTATTGTGGACCAATCCGTCACAAATGATCAAATTTTATTTTTATTTATTGTTTTACTAAAATTTAAAGACTTAATCAACGACCGCCCATTGGACGAAAAGTTGCCGTCTATAATGGCCTCCAGCACAAAGAAACAATGCCTCAAGATGCTTTTTGTTCTATTACGTTAATTAAAATTTTAAATTGAAGGCCGTAAGCATATGGCTATTTAGAAATGTCAATCCTATCTACATGACATGGTTTTGGATGAGCAGAAGAACAGAGAACAAGAAAACATCATAAATCAACATAGTGTTGGTCCCCAAATATCAAAGTGAACAAGCTCTAGCCTTTCCTTCTTTAGGGTTCTGCCACTTGTCTGAAAACTAGCCCTCTTTTGCTTTTCAAATATGCAATTTTTGCACATGTCTATCTCCACTGACTATAGACCAAGAAATTTCCCCTTTAAGTGCATAATCTTCATCTCCTTCTCACTCATGTGGCCTAGTTTATAGTGTTACAAATTGAGATTTTTATTTCTTACTGCAACTACAATCGAACAACGTGCCCTTGCTGTCATGTAAAAAGTACTACTCTTTTTGCCACAAGCAACCGTCATTGTTCCCTTTGAAATCTTTTAATCATCGCCATGGAAGATCGTAGTGTAGTTTTCACTAGCTAATTGCCCTACTGAAATTAAGTTCTTTCTCAGGTTGGGAATATGTCTAAAATCCTTCAGCTCCCAAACAAACCCGTTCAACTTAATCTTCACTACACCTTTACCAATAATAGCGCAAGGTTAATCATCACCAAGGTATACCTTCTAAGGTTTCCGAGGACATACCTTTCAAATAATTCTTTTTGCGAAGTAACATGGTATGATGCTCCAGAGTCTAACACCTAAGACTCATCACTCATCTTTACTCTCCAAAAAGCATATCAATGCATCATCTCCTCCTACAGTGGAAGTAACATTTGCCTTTGCCTTCGCCTCCTGGTCCTTTGGTACACCTTTGCTCTGATTTTTCTAGTGCCCAATCTTCCCTCAGTTCCAACACTCAACGGTCTTCGAGCTATGGGAATTATTGGGATTCCTAGATTTGGACCTCATGTCCTTACCTCAGTAGTTTGATCTGCCACGTCCATTCTCTCTAGTTGAGTTTCTTCCTCTTAACTCTATATGCAAAATTGAGGAGGTTGAGGATTCACTTGACTCTCCCACTTGGATCTCTTCACTGAGAACCAGATCACAAACATCATCAAATTTTAACTTATTGCTTCTCAAAGAGCTACTCACAGCCATGACAGTAACATTCCAACTTTTTGATAGAGAAGATAAAAGTATCAATGCTCGTACTTCTTCATCAAATTCAATTCCAACTAAACTCAATTAGGTTGTAACTGTATTGAGTTTATTGAGATGTTGAGCTACCGATGCACTTTCCGTCATCCGCAAATTGAATTATTGCCTCATCAAGTGAACTTTGTTAAAGGCCGATGGCTTCTCATACATACTAGAGAGAGTCACAATAAGACTTGTCGTGGTATTTTCCTCTGCTATGTTGAAAGCAACATTGCAGGATAACATCAATCAGATAACTCTGAGGGCTTGTCTGTCAAGAAGAGCTCAGTCTTCGCTATTTATACCCTCTGGCTTCTTTTCTAAGAAAGGTTGATAAAGCCTTTTCTTGTACAAATAATCTTTTATATGCATCTTCCAAAAGTCGAAGTCCACACCATCAAACTTTTTAATTTGCACATTCCCTTTGTCTGCAACCATCGCTCCCACTCGAATCTGACTTCCTCTAGATTGTTTCTGACTATTTTTGCGAACTATTGTGTATTAAAACACCATTGTCGATAAATTGGTACCGCCGACAAAATTTCACTACTCATGAAATTCAATAAAATTCATTATTCACGTGGATAGTACCTTTGCAAAAAACTGACAAAATTTGCCACCAAATTCCCTAATGTCGATTTCTCTATGAATTAAATTAGTGAGAATATAAAATAATAACGAAAATATAATACACACAAATTTAATAATGAAGTTCGGTCAATTATGTTTACGTCTTCGGACCTACTACAGATCGTTTTACTAAAAGAAGAAAAATATACAAAGTATTTACAACACTTACAACTCACAACCTACACCCAAATACACCAAAGAATTTTTCTCTCACAAGCTTTTCTTTTAAACTTATCTCTAAAATTCTCTTAAACTCTTTTGCTTTAAAGATACGTTACAAATGAGAGTTAAGGAGTTTATATAGGCTTTAAAAACAAGGGTTAGTGAAAGAGTTAAACACCTCCATTAACAATTGCATAAGTTAGACATCGTTTTTTACCAAGCGTTAGGCACTATTTTTTACCAAGAATTGGCTACCATTTTTGACCAAGAGTGAGCCACCATTTTTGACCAAAAATCTGGTGTCCATTTTCCTTAACAATTGAACACTTGGACGTGAAAACTGCATTCTTCACAAAAATTTGGATAAGGAGATATACATGCACCAGCCAATAAGTTTCTCAAAAAGAGGGAAGAAAAACATGGTGTGCAGACTTAAGAAGAGTTTGTATAGCTTAAAACAAGCCCCAAGACAGTGGTATAGAAAGTTTAACGGCTTCATGCACAAGGAAAGTTTATAGAAGTGCAACACCGACCACTATTGCTACTTCAAAAGATATAGATCTAGTTATATCATTTTGTTACTTTATATTGATGATATGTAAGTAACAGGTTTAGATATGGATGATATCATAAGGTTGAAGCAACAATTGTCAAAGGAGTTTGACATAAAGAACTTGGGTTTAGCAAAGAAGATTATTGGAATGCAAATCATAAAAGATAAACACAAAGGGATTTTACAGTTATCTCAGGCAAAGTACATACACCATGTTTTGCAGATATTCAACATGGGCGACGCCAAGCCAGTTAGCACACCCTTGGCAAGTCACTTTCGCTTATCCAATGATCAGTCACCTCAAACAGAAGTAAAGAGAGATTTCGTGGCTAAAGTTTCTTACGCCTTAACCATTGGGAGTTTGATGTACACAATGGTCTGTACAAGACCAGACATTAACCATGCAGTAGGAGTTATTAGCAGATTTATCTCAAATCCAAGGAAAGCTCATTGAGAAGCAATAAAATGGATTTTGAGGTATCTATAAGGCACCACAGAGAAATGGTTATACTTTAATAATGATAAGTTAAAAGTACAAGGCTATATAGAAACAGACTTTGGAGGTGAAGTCAATCACCAATGATTTACCAAACAGTTGTTAGTTGGAAGTACATTTGTTAGTTGAATGTCATAGTTACAAAAGATTATCACTCTATCCACTACAAATGCTGAGTATGTAGTAGTAACTAAAACCAATAAAAAGATGATATGGCTTCAAAGTTTGTTAACTGAGTTGGGATTCAAACAAGAGAAGAATGTTCTGCATAGTGATAGTCAGTGCGATACATTTGGCGATGAATTCAATATTTCATTCCAGAACCAAGCATATTAGATTTTATTATCACTTTATCAGATATTTATTGGAAGATGGGGTGTTAATACTAGAGAAGATCCAAAGAAGCAAGAATCCAATGGATATGTTGACAAAGCAATAGTTATCAACAAACTGGAGTTGTGTTCAACTTCAATTTGGCCTGCAAGAGTAACAAGACTGTAAAAATATGCTACATAGATCGAGATGTGAAGACAGATTGAAATCAATCTTTAAGTGGGAGATTGTCAAGAAAAATAGGCACTAGATTTTTGATCTAAAATGGTGGTTAACTCTTGGTTAAAAACGGTACCTAACTCTTGGTTAAAAACGGTATCTAACTTGTGCAATTGTCAATAGAAGTGCCTAACTCTTCCACCAACCCTTGGTTTTGAAGCATATATAAGCTTATTAGCTCTCATTTGTAATGTATCCCTAAAACAAGAGAGTTTGAAAATATTTAAGAGACAATCTTAAGAGAAAAGCTTGTGAAAGAATTTTTGTGAGAAAAATTATTGGGCGTATTTGGATATGAGTTATAAGTGTTGTAACCACTTTGTATATTTTTCTCCCTTTAGTAAAATGATTTGCAGCAAGTTTGGAGACGTAGGTACAATTAGCTGAACTCCGTTATCAAATTTATGTATGTTATATTTCTATTGTTATTTCGCATTCTCACTAATATGATTCATATGAAAATCGGCGTTATTTTCCCAACACATAGGAAAAAGAACAAAAGAAGTAATCAACCTCACCAACATTTTCAAATTATTTGACACGATCTTTGATTTGCGAAATTGACAATAGAGGTTTGTCTGTATTGACAACTAATATTTCGAAACCTGGATAACCATCATGATGATGAATCAAGCCCACAATCAAGCTCACGACCAAGCCCACCATTGGATACGCATAATTAAGTTGTTCATGGTCCCTTACATGTTCCTCAAGGTCCAATAACTAGATTCAAAGCTAAGAAGATCTAAAAAGCGTTGAATGGACTTATACAAGAGACTTAATCCATTACTTCACTTGCATAGTTAAGCTCAATTGAACATTATAGATGGTATAATTCCATTCAACCATTAAAAGGGGAGAATCAAAGCCCTTGAAAAGTTCTATTGCACATGGACCAAATTCATCACTATACCTAGGCCGAATTACTTTTGTTATAGTTTAAGAATAATTTAATCATTTTCTGTTCATGGACTTTTAGACCCGAATTTTATTTAACTTGTAATATTTTATAAGACCTTGTTATGAGCCAAATTTCAAGCCCAAACCATATCATTAGAGCTTTTAAATTAAAGTTCTTAATTTTTAAAAGTGTGATGTATTTAAAAGTATTACAACCCTTAGTCAAAAAAGAGCACGAAAATATTTCTTTGAAAGTGAGTTAAACTTTTTTTTTCAAATTCTTTATATAAACTTGAAATTTAAAACTTATCAATAATGGTCTTGTAGCGTTCTCTTTTAAAGTACTGTTGATTAGTTACTTAATCGCAAATCTCGGATTAACGGTTAACTTTTCAACCTTGATTTGACTATTTAAAGTTCTATCCACTTTTTTTTCTGGTTTCCAAAACTTCGTTCTTTGGAGGTTTGCATCACATCACCACAAATGCTACACAAAAATCAGTTATTGTTGATAGGCACTTTAAAAGCAACAAATTTCCAACTGTGTCACAAACATTATAGAACAAAAATCCCATGCAACTGTCAAATCTTTAAAAATTACTATTTTATAGGGTTTTTGTTACGAAAATCCATCTAATCTCCAAATATTGTTCAGATACCCTTGTCATTTTTAATTGTTTATTGTATCCATTGATTCAGAACACTTTTGCTCAAGATATACCTTGCAGACATTACGAGCAACAGCAGACAGTATGAGCTGAAGGCTACCATATGGCTGACTACTAATCTGGAACAAGGGTATCTATATACATTGCTAGTTAACAAAGTCTAGGGAAAAAGAAATGACTATGAAATATCAATAATTGACCAGAATAAATAAGAATGTCTTGCACATGATTAATGTACAAATAAATCAAAAGTAGGTGAATGATAAAAGAAACATATTGATGTACCTAGTTGCAACTTCCAAAAGCTCGAGTAGGCCATCATGCAATGGATTAAAAGAACCAGGCCGTATTATTTTCCTCTCTTCATTAAACATTGGTGCATCTACTAACCAGTTCAGAAACAATAAGAAGATAAAATAATTAAAACTGAATGTTATACTGTAACCATGTTTCATTCAAACCAAAGGTTAAGCCGCACCCCTTGAAAATGGATAAGCCTTAAAGCATATCTCCCCATTTATAAGCTATTCTAATTCTTGATCTTCGCTGAACTGCTGCTCACATTCATCAACTGCTTATCTTTTTCAGGTACTAAAAGTTCTTCAAAATATATATATATATATATATATGTATGTATGTATGTATGTATTTATGTTTGTATGAATGTATCTTATGCTTTTAATCTAGCAAGAAGATTATAATCATCATCAAGTTTCATCACATACCTTAAGTAAAAGATGCCTTGAAATCTTATCTTCTTGCTCTCGAGTTCATAATCCCTAAATTAGTTCAATAAACAGAGTATGAATATATTACAACACCTACAACGGAACCCAAAACCAAATCAAAGTCTGCCTTTACCTTTGACAAGGTACTGTAGATACTCAAAGTTTGTCAGATGTTCTTGTTGACAAGTGGAACCTATGCATGTCAAAGAAAGATGTTCAACAAGTCTGTGGATAACCATGAGAAAACAGCTTTCAACAACCTAAAAATTCAACATTTTCATCGTAGAAAGTAACTTTGAGAATTATTTGGAATACTAACGTTCATCGACAATAGTTGAGCTCAGCTTACATTCTACCAGCAGCATAAAATTAAAATGCCCAGTGAACAAAATGAGAAACAACAAATATATTATCTAGCTATTTGGTTCATCAAAGCAATGGGCTCAAATGTAGCTTCTACAAATATTTACAAAATATTGCCTCTATATATACTTGTAAAGGAAACATTTCATATAAAGTGGAGAATTCAACTCATAATATCCGTGGTCTCCAAGTTTTGTATGAGTGCTAGCCAAAGCACCAGTAAAACCCACACCAAGAACTGGGACACCTATTCAGAAGATAAAAAGAGTTGTCACTAGATTACAATTCCCATTGCCCCAATTCCCAGACACTAAAATAAATATGCATGTGTCTATATGTGCACATATGCATATTCTTTCATATATTACATAGTAAAGCAAACCTGCATCTTTTCTAGCATAAAATTGCATAACGATTAGTAGTGGCAATGACATGATTAAAATGTCAATAATACTACTCTCACCAAGATGTTTACGAACTGGGACACCTATTCAGAAGATAAAAAGAGTTGTCACTAGATTACAATTTCCATTGCCCAATTCCCACACTTAAATGCATGTGTCTATATATGAACATATACTTATTCTTTCATATATGACATAGCAAAGCAAACTCACATCTTTTCTAGCATAAAATTGCATAATGATTAGTAGCGGCAATGACATGATTAAAACATTAATAATACTAGTCTCACCAAGATGTTTACAAAGTTTCATTAAACTGATCAGGAAACCATCTTGACACCGTTGTGTCATTCGCCACATTATCTGGTCGGTTCAGTACATCGGTTGTCACATTAAATGGTTAGAAAACTTGTTATACATCATGGTGAAATTAGTACTACTGTTATGTTGCAAACTTATTTCTTCTGCGATATTTACCCAATTATATCCATAGATATTTGAACACATCTCAAACCTTTGTTTTCTAGCCGTAATGGTAGCAATACCTCAAATAGATGCACATACAAAACATATCAAATTTACACACATTATATAGACATAAATGTGATAAAATAAAAAAAAAATATACATATAAGCTAGCAATTCACACACAGAAACAGAGTGAGGAAGCTAAAACCTGATTTCGAGAGCTTAAGAGCTCGATTATAAGCTAACAAAGACATATTAACAGCAGTTTGTTGACTACAATAATGCGTTGGAATCTGCAACATTAGTTAATGAAATAATTAACGCATATAAATCAAATTCATCATGATAATCATGTTAATCAGATTCAGACAGACCGAAATCATAAACCTTGCCGAGTAATTGAACCATGGACATTCAGGAGTACAATCAAGCACCGTGTTTGACGCTCCCGGAACTGACATTAACATTGCTAAGGCCTGATCACGATTTTCAATTATCATATAAATTACTCATTTAATTACCTCAATTAATATTTAAAAAAAAAACCTAGTGTCGAAGGGAGGAAACGAACCTGAGAAGCGCCGCCAGCGACATAGACGACGGCTTAAGTGGGAGTAGCGTGTATGGCTTCCACGAGTCCTCGGATGCAAGCGTCCGTCATTTTCCGTCTCCCTCATATTTTTTTTCGATGATCGACCTCGGTTTCCAAAATGGATAGATAACGCCGTGAAACGATGCCGTTGTGTCAACTTTAAAAGTACTTAGTGTTACGTACCCAGCCACTTACTTTATCAAAAGAATTAGAAAATATTTTTAAAATTAAAAGAGTATGCGAACTAGTGGCATAGTCAAAAATTGATGTAAGATCAAATTAATTAAAATATTTTTTAATAAATATTTATAAGTTAATAATTTTATTCATATAATTAAATCTAATAATAATTTTAAAAAAAAAAAGTTAAGAGAGTTTGGTCGTAAAAGGTCAATAAAAATTATCCCACCAAGAAAATGTCAAGAAAGTTTTTGATTTGGATCATGGGCTCCCTGGATGGGCGCAGCCGCGATGGACGCACCTAAAGACTTCAATGAGACTTGCCCAAGTGAAAAAGGCTGCCACTGATCACGCTCAAATTAGGCACCAAATCCGAACATTCCAATTACTCTTTCTCATTTTTAACATCTCTCTTCTTCTGTATAATCATTTCATTACCAAATTTCTTGTCAAATTATTAAATTGGATTGAATTTCCAATTTAATTAATTATGAAAGTGAGCTCCAAAAGAATGAATCATTTATGGGTATTGAAAGAGAAGAAGCAAAAATGTTTTCTTGATAGGAAGAAAAAGTGCTTCCCAATATAGTATCGTAAAGAATAGAGATTAAAAGTGAAAATTTTTAACACGATCCTCTAATTTGATATGAATATTATATGAATTTTATTAATTTGAGTTAATATAAAATAATACAATTATTAAATAGGTGATACGACAAGATACGATTAATAATTGTGTCGAGTTAAGATTTAGAATTCTTAACACATGAATTCATTTATAACACGATTAATTATTTGAGTAATTATATTATGTTAACTCATTTATAACTTAATAAATTTGTTTTATAGTTTTTCTATTTTAAAAATTTTGTAATTATATTTATCTATTTTTAAAAGATATTTAGTTATATTTAGATTAATAATTATTAGTATTTGAAAAAATATTATCATAAATATTATTAAAATATAAATAAAAATATATTAAATAAGTAACACAATTACAACTTATTTAATTATTTAATAATTGTGTCGAATTATGGTTTTTACTTCTTAACAAGATTATTAAATGAATTGAATTTTGACCTCTTTTAACATGACACAACACAAATATAATACACTAACTCGAATTGCCACCCATAGTAAAGACACAATTGGCATTTTCTAAATTTTATGCATCTTTAAGTTTGAAACTATATATATTGAATATTAAGTTAGTGTTTACCTTTTGCCTATAACCTAGATGATAGGAAACCTAATTCCTTCACATTACGTATGTTCATAATCAATTTTGTTTAATGAGAGGCATTCCTAGTTATGTTGTATTGTTTTATAAATATATATAAATATTTTTTTATATTTTTATAATACATTTTAATTTAACGTGTCAATTTAATACAATATGTTGAGTATACGGCTTAGAGTACACGTGAAGCCCAATGGATCATAAGCCTAGAACAATCTTGTATGAAGAGATAAATAATATTCCAAGACTTAGCAGCGTCCGGGAAGAGCTGTCCAAATGGTAAGAAATACCTCAGATTTGAAAATAGTCAAGACCTTTTAAGAGTTATTAAAAAGTGTCAGGTCAGCACGAAAGTCGAGTTAAGAACCTTGAGTTAACATCTTAAACTGAGATCATTTATGAAGGTCTCAGGCATGTTAATAAAGATTTTAGACAATCATGAGAATTCATCTCAGCTACTCGAAAAAGCCTCACGTAGTGATTTTCGAGACCTTACTATAGTTATGTATCTGTGAAGGATTCGATTTTTTCCCATGTTTTTTCTAAATTATTCTACAATAAGAATTCTTAACAAGTAAAACTTTTTACATAATAAAAATTTTAAGCCTAGTCATAATTTAAATCTGGAAATCAATACTTACCTAATAGAATTTCCGAGATTCTCGCATAATAAAATATCTGTTTCTGGATTCTATAAAATTCTACCATAATCGAGAGACATGAACGCTTATAAAAAAAAAAAAAAAAGACAAAGAATAATCAGGTATGGATAATGAAACTCTGAGATTTCAATTTAATACAATATGTTGGGATATGGCCCAGAGTACACGTGAAGCCCAATGGATCATAAGCCTAGAACAATCTTGTATGAAGAGATAAATAATATTCCAAGACTTAGTACCGTCTGAGAAGAGCTGTCCAAATGGTAAGAAATACCTCAGATTTGAAAAGAGTCGAGGCCTTTTAAGAGTAATTAAAAGGTCTCAAGTTAGCACGAAAGTCGAGTTAAGAACCTTGAGTTAACATCTTAAACTGAGATCATTTATGAAGGTCTCAGACATGTTAATAAAGATTTTAGACAATCATGAGAATTCATCTCAGTTACTCGAAAAAGCCTCACGTAGTGATTTTCGAGATCTTACTATAGTTATGTATCTGTGAAGGATTCGATTCTTTTCCATGTTTTTTCTAAATTATTCTACAATAAGAATTCTTAACAAGTAAAACTTTTTACATAATAAAAATTTTAAGCCTAGTCATAATCTAAGCAGAAAGGGCATAAGATCCCACAAAATCTAGAAATTAATACTTACCTAATGGAATTTCTAAGATTCTCGCATAATAAAATATTTGTTTCTGAATTCTATAAAATTCTATCATAATCGAGAGATATGAACGCTTACAAAAAAAAAAAAAAGACAAAGAACAATTTAGTATGGATAATGAAACTCAGATATTTCAACTTAATATTCTCCTTAATTATTCTCTCTCATAAAAGGTAAAACATTGACTTAAATATTATAGAGTTTTTGCCGGATAATCAGCTTTTTATTCTCATAGTCTTCAATTGTGATTGCAGACTAAGTGAAGGATGAGAAAGTTCGTTGTTCATGCACAGGATCCAAAGAAAAATTTTTACTACATCAACACAATATATAAATAATATCTTATTAAATCAATTAATATATTGATTATTGTCTTATGTTAAATTAATTTTTTAATGTTATACTTTATTTATCCATTAAAAAAGAGTTTTAAAGGCATATTTGATCAACTTATAATATTTAATTAATGCTTTATTTGGTATGGTAATACTCATAACTGTTATGAAATATAAAAAATATTAGAAATCAAATAGTAATAAAAATTTTGAATAAATTGCATTAAAAATAAATATTATTAATCATATTATTAATTTTATTAAAAAAAATAGTAGATTAAAATAATTGTCATAAAAATTACTAAACATATTCTTATATATAATGCTCCTTAAAAAGGACAAGATAGTCTTTTCATAGAATGCGAAACAGTGAATTAACAGTTGCCTGTAAACTTCGAGAAGAGAAGAGAAGCGAGACAACAGAATGGTTGAACTGAACTTGTCATTGTAACAGTAGTACAGATTCTACAGAACTAAGGGCACCCCTGAGTTTATTTTATTTACATTTTTCACCCCATAGTAATTAAGTTTTTACAAACTAGTCCTTCAAGAAACAGAATCCTTTCATACGAGTGCCTATATAAAAGTGACAAAGCCTGAAGTGGGGTTCACCGCTAGTACCACTGATAAACGGCTATTTCAATAGTTCACGTGTCAATTTAACGCAAAATTATCGACAGATATTTCATATCACGAGAACTACAATGATATTTTAATCGTTGATAAAATTACTATTATGCCCTCTAAATCTGTTTTTAAGTATCAACGGAAGAAAAAAAAGAGAGGAGGTTTGTGTATATTTTTAAATAGATACCATATAAGTACAATAAACTTAAGGGGAGTTAAATAAAAATTCCCAATTTGAATTCTGGGAGGCATTTAATTTATAGTTATAAAATATATTTTAAAAACATTATGACTTTATTATAAAAACCCCCTTCCTATGATTACATGTGTTGGACAATCGGAGATACCTACTCGGGGCCTTCTGATGAGAATTGATTAGGTGAGGACCACAATTTTATATTGATTACTGATTAATTTTTACGATCAAATCTGGCATGTTGGTCTGATCAACGGCAGTCAAGTCCACTTTCGAAATTTCAAGTGGTCGTGTTTCTCCTGAATTATTACTTTAATGAAGGTTAATAATATATCGGTCCCTAATTTTCTTAATATTTTAAAAAATAAACACAATTAATTCATTTGTATTATATAAATCCCTAACCTGCTTGTGAAATGACCAATTTACCCTTATAATTGAATTTTGATTGCACTTATAAGAATCTATATAACTTTACACTAAAGGGTACTTCAGCTATTTCAATAAGGTTTTGAGACTTATTTGAATAAATCGATAAATATTCCTCATCTGAGAATATTTTAAAATTCAGAGACTTATATGTTATTATTCAATTTAAATAATTTGGTAGTTAGGGACACAAAATGACCATAATCATAATAATTGTCCCCTTAACGGTTTAAAACAAATGTGAGATAATCACGACTGTCCAATTCATCCTACTTTTTGTCCATGTTTCAATCCTGGCCGCCGGATTTCTGCCTTTGATTTGGAAAATACCTGCCAAAAATGACTTTTAAGGGCCCTCCTTCCCTATATGAAATTATCATGGGGCTCCCAATGTGGGGCGACCCTTCATACTTTGTTATATGTTGTTTGTACCCATTTATTTATTAGAAGCAAGGAAAGCGCTCGCACGAGATAAGTCTTGTTACCAAAATATCACGAGAATTTCTGTTAGTGGAAATTGAAGAAAACTTCTCCGTTTCATTCATGGATTCCCTCACCGTCTTCTCTTTCAGTCAGGTTCATAACATCTAGATCCCTATAAATTTAATAATTTTCAAATATGTACGAATTATTAATTTATATCAAATAGGTCACTAACTCTTTAGTAAAATGACCAAATTATTCTAATAATATCGAGTTTTATATTATTTTGCTTAATACTAAAGGTTGTTTCAGTCATTTCTATATACATGAGGGACCTTTATCTGTCCTCTGTTGAGAAATCATAAGAAGATGTTATTACTCCGTTTACTTTCAAGTAGCCATTTTCCCAATGCCTCGGCCTTTGCTTTGCAAGCTGAAATCTTTACCTTTCTTCAACACACTCTTTTCTACGTCACATTCCCAGCTTTCACACTCTCCTGTCTCTCTCTTTCTCCTTCTCTAACCTCCATTAATACTCCGTGTAAGCTCACTTGGGTTCCTGTTGCAGATAGGTAAGCAAGTCCTGAACTTTGTGTTTCATACATTTTCTTCCAAGTTCCAACGGTCACTTTTCGTCTTGTTGTAAAGATGTGCCTTTTGCTTTTCTCGCTTCTTCTTCTTTGCAACTGTAATGGTTTAGTGGACTCTCTTAATGGTGAAGGCTATGCGCTTTTGTCATTTAAGCAGTCCATTTATGAAGACCCAGAAGGGTCTTTGATTAACTGGAATTCTTCGGATGAGAATCCATGTTCATGGAATGGAATTACATGCAAGGAACAAAGAGTTGTTTCAGTTAGCATTCCGAAGAAGAAACTTTATGGGTTTCTTCCTTCTGCTTTAGCTTCTCTATCTGATCTTCGCCATGTAAATTTAAGGAATAATAAGTTTTATGGAAACCTGCCTGTTGAGCTCCTTGAAGCTCAAGGGTTACAAAGTTTGGTCCTTTATGGGAATTCCTTTTCTGGGCTTGTGCCAAATGAGATTGGCAAGCTTAAGTACCTTCAAACTTTAGATTTATCACAGAATTTCTTTAATGGGTCATTACCTCTGTCAATTGTGCAATGCAAGAGACTGAAAACTCTTGATCTGAGTCAAAATAATTTCACTGGTCCTTTACCAGATGGGTTTGGTACTGGTTTGGTTTCACTTGAAAAACTTGATCTTTCATTCAATAAACTGAATGGTTCAGTTCCTAGCAACATGGGAAATTTGTCTAGTTTGCAAGGAACTGTTGATTTGTCCCACAATCTCTTTAGTGGTCCAATTCCATCTAGCTTAGGAAATCTTCCTGAGAAGGTATATATTGATCTAACCTATAACAATTTGAGCGGACCAATACCCCAAAATGGTGCTCTAATGAATCGAGGACCAACTGCATTTATTGGTAATCCTGGGCTCTGTGGACCTCCATTGAAGAACCCGTGTTCTTCAGATGTTCCAGGCGCGAATTCGTCATCTTCATATCCGTTTCTGCCTAATAACTACCCGCCTCAGAATGTAGATGGTGATGGTGGAAAGAAAGACAAAGGAAGAGGACTAAGTAAGAGTGCTATAATAGCTATAATTGTTAGTGATGTCATTGGAATTTGCCTTGTTGGGCTGTTGTTCTCGTATTGTTATTCAAGGATTTGTGCATGTAGCAAGGGTAAGGATGAAAATGGTTATGGCTTTGAGAAAGGAGGTAAGAGAAGAAAAGAGTGTTTTTGCTTTAGGAAAGATGAATCCGAGACTCTGTCGGAGAATGTGAAGCAGTATGATCTTGTCCCGCTGGATACACATGTGGCTTTTGATTTGGATGAGCTGCTTAAGGCTTCGGCTTTTGTTCTAGGAAAGAGTGGAATAGGGATTGTCTACAAAGTTGTGCTTGAAGATGGGCTAACATTAGCTGTGAGAAGGTTGGGCGAAGGTGGTTCTCAAAGGTTTAAGGAATTCCAGACGGAAGTAGAAGCAATTGGGAAGCTAAGGCATCCGAACATTGTAACTCTCAGAGCATATTACTGGTCTGTCGATGAGAAACTGCTCATCTATGATTACATACCTAATGGAAGCCTAGCCGCTGCACTTCATGGTATATTTTACAAAACCCCTCCTCTAATAGTAGTAGTGAATGATATTTTGGTTTCCCAAATTGAGTTTTGGTTATTTGTCTTTGCAATAGTCAATTTGAATGTTTCTTTTACTTTTTTTGCTTAATGTAATCAGGGAAGCCAGGAATGGTATCGTTCACTCCACTTTTATGGTCAGTACGGTTGAAAATCATAAAAGGGATTGCTAAAGGCTTGGTTTATCTGCATGAATTTAGCCCCAAGAAGTATGTCCATGGAGATCTGCAACCTAATAATATTCTGCTTGGACATAATATGGAACCATACATATCTGACTTTGGACTCGGACACCTTGCTAACATTGCTGGAAGGTCTCCAACGCTGCAATCTGATAGAATGCCTGTCGAGAAGCTTCAAGAAAGACAACAGAAGAGTTTATCTTCTGAGGTCACTACAACTAATTGTTCAAGTTACTTAGGTTCTTATTATCAAGCCCCTGAAGCACTCAAAGTGGTGAAACCATCTCAAAAATGGGACATTTACTCTTATGGAGTGATCTTACTAGAAATGATTACTGGAAGAACACCCATTGTCCACGTGGGATTGTCAGAAATGGATCTTGTTCACTGGATTCAGCTCTGCATTGAAGAGAAGAAGCCACTCTCAGACGTTTTAGACCCATATTTAGTTCCTGATACTGATAAAGAAGAAGAGATTATTGCAGTTCTTAAGATAGCAATGGCTTGTGTTCATAGCAGCCCTGAAAGGAGACCTACAATGAGGCATATATCCGATGCTTTGGCCAGATTAATTGTACCCAACGATTGACAAAATCACACGAAAAAAAAAAAAAGAATCATTTGTTGCAGTGATTGCTTGAAGTTTTCTCAGTCGCGCTGACTACATGTTTCGCCATAACAGATGGTTCTGCTACAACTGAAAGTAATGTGTTGCCTACTAAAGAAACGTGTTCATCTTTTTATTTTATTTTT
>JAXCLQ010000009.1:3229802-3248642 GCA_035584115.1 Cedrela odorata
AAAATTAAATAAATCAATTTAAATCATAATTGGGATGCAAATTTTGTATTATAAAATTTATATCGTAATTGATATGATGGATGATGTGACATTACTAAAAAAAAATCGTATATCAAATGATATTTTGATAAATAATAAGATAACATCAACTAATAAATAATGTCACTTGTCATGATAATTAAGATATACAAAATTTATATTATAATTTTGTAAGCATTTTAGTTAATTAATTAATTATTTTTTACTATCAAATCTTATTTAGACAACAAATGAGCTTTTTATTTTTTCAAAAAGAAAAACAACAGTGAAGATGGTTCAACCAAGGAAGGCCAACTAGCATGAAAGCAAAACATAACTGTTTTTGACTACCAAAGTAATTTTTGTAAGAAGGTTTGATTACATCATTAATTAAACACTTGCCTTGCAACTAAACTATGCTTCCCAACTGGCCTTTGACATGTCTTAATGAGATCCAAATTTTGAGGCTGCCATTGATTTTGACAAAGTTTTAAGGATAAGCCTTCCCAAGATACATATAGTTTATATGTATCTCTATCATTGAAGACAAGTCAAATAAATTGAAAAGAAAGACAAATAAAACTTAATATCATATAAATATAATATCTCTTTCTTATCATCTTATTATTTAGAAAACTATCATCTTATATAAAATTTTGTTAATTTACCAAATATGGCATAAACTTTTGTTAGAAAGCACTATTATTTTAATATTGTTCTCTAGAATCATGCATGTTCTTTCTTTTCTTTTCTTTTCTAAGAAAGTGCTACCTTGCAAATAAATTTTTTAGAAGATATGACATAATTTGGAGTCTTATCTTCTTCTAATAAACACAATTATCTTTGGAAATTCTTTACTTCTACTTCTACCAAATGCTCATACTAAAGAAATCTCTATACTCTATGGGAATTATAAGTAAAATGAAAGCCATAGGTATGTGGTCTTATTTACTACTTTAAAAAGGGTAATTACATGAGAAAAATTTAAATTTTTGTAAATTCTATACAATTTATCCGTTTGTATCAAATGGGTCTCTAAATCTTATTAAGGGGTTCTTTGAAAATTATTTGCTTCTACTTCTACCAAATACTCTTACCTTAGAAATCTCTATACTCTACGGAATTAGAAGTAAAATGAAAGCCATAAGTATGTAGTCTCATTTACTACTTTAAAAGGGGTAATAATATGTCAAAATTTTAAATTTTTTGTAAATTCTATACAATTTATCCGTTTATATCGAATGGGTCCCTAAATCTTATTAAAGGGTTTGTTTGAGAATGATAAAGAAATAAAAAACACTAAAGTAAATAGCCCGTTATGCATTTTAACACTTTTTTAAAGAAATCATTAAAATGCTTAGTATTATTCATAAAACACTCCAAGTGCTATTTAATTAGCATGTAATTATGTGTTAATTTAAAAATAATCTCTAATACTAATTAAATTTGATAACTACCTTTAAAACAAAGCTAAAAATACATGTATAAATATTTATATTTTTTAATTTAGTGTGTTTATGTAATTCTAATTAGCATTAAAATGATTAAATTATCATTATAATATTTATTTTCTTTACCATAAGAGTATGCAACTTAACATAAACAATATATAATTTTTAGTAATTTCAAATAGATTAGGGACCTATTTAATATACTAAAAAATTATCATTTTATTTATAAAAAAGATAAAAAATCAGGGATCTGAATATTATTATCCTATTTAAATATTTAATCTTTGTTTGGAATCTACCACAATTGTGACGTTGCCACATACTCTTTATAGTGAAACGCATTGAATCTTATAAACAAAAGAATAAAAGAGATAATACCAATAACAAGCAAAGAATATAATTGGGTGACAAAAAGTGGGTTTTGACAAATGACACCAAACTTTTACACAAATGTGATAATAATGCATTTGGAGGGTCAAAATTTATATAATTAAAAATTAAGAAAAAGATTAGTGAATTAATGATGTGATTTTAGAATTTAAACATCCAATTAGGATTGAAAGTTGAAATCTCTTGTCTTCCACATATTGCCATTAGATATTTTAATTCTTCACATCCCCACTACAAAAATTATAATTTTATCGGTTCCTTTTTATAATATTTTTTAGTATTTTATTAAGTGTTTTTATAAAATATTAAGTGGGATTATGTTTAATCCTAAAAATCAAATACCCTTTTCATCTAATTTATTATTATTATTATTTAAATTAATTATCCAAATAATATAAATAATTTGACTAGATTGAATTGATCCTAAAATTCGGATAATAAATTTAAAATACAAATAATTAAAATCAAAATCAAATATATATTTTTTTAATTTTATAAAATAATTAATTTATTTGACATTATTTTAATAATTCTTTTGTGTCTATATAATTAATTTAATAAAATAATAATATAAATAACTCTTTACTGCAAACAAGACTTCCACTCTTCTCTCTGTTACAATTTCAAAAGAAGCTGAGCTGAGCTGCTTGCCTTTGGAGGTTCAGTTCAATCTCTAAATTTTATCAGATTTAATTTTAATTTTAATTCTGAACCTGTTCGGTGCAGCTTTCTGATGCATATTGTAGTGATTTCGTTTCAATTTTTTATTTTATTTTAATTTGTTTAGGAAATTGTTTGTTTGGTTCTCAAGAAAGCAGTGGACAGGAAAAGAAAAGAAAAGAAAAAAAGAAGGAAGTGAAATATTTGTTTTCTGTTGCTTTGTTTCTAAGAACAACGACAGATTATGCGTTTTATATATGTTAATTTTTGTTTATGTTTTGTCTTCTTGATAAGCTGTTTGGTTCCTGAGAAAGTGAAGTAAAATGAAAGTGAATTCTATTTCCTATCTTTCATCATTATTTTGCATAATTTTTATAAATACAGTTTATTTTTAATTATTTATAATAATAACAATAATTTTTTACAGTTTGTAGCTTCGAAAACGTAGTGTATTAGCAAAAATTGCTTGAGAAAGAGAAAGCCCTAACTTTATGCTTTCTTTATTATTAATGAACTTTTGGTCTTAGCTAACCGTGTAATATTTTTATCTACATGTTTACTTTTTGGTGAAAATTGAAATATCGTCGTCTTATACTGGAAAAAACTAGTTTAGCGTGAATAAATGTTACCTTACTAGTGTTGTTTGTTTCTATATTTAATGGTTGCTTGCGGGTTTTGCTATGTTATGTGGGAAAATTTAAAATTTATCTATCTTGGTATTTTGTGTATGAAGAAAATCTCATTACTTGTGGGACAAGTAGGCTAATATGTTAGTTTGCCATGACAATGACTGGATGTTTGAAATGACTGAAGTACCCTAAATTGTCTATGTTCAATTTGGGTTAAACAATGTGATTTTAACAATATGTTAAATGGGTGATTCTCTATTGCAGCTTCATGTATCTGTGGTTGAGCTTTTACTCTTTGTTTTCAAATTACATATGCTAGCATTGGGATCTAGTAGTATGTTTGTGTTCGTTGCTTAATCTATGTGAGTTACATCTTTGCTGACTTCTCTAACATTCTAATTTATGTTAGGCAGATGGGTGACTGTAGATGCTTCTGAAATTAGGACCAATTTGCTGCTAAATGGCTTGTATATATGTGGCTTGGGACTATGAGGAGAGTTCACATACTAAAAATTGCTTTTCCCAAATGATATCGTAAATGAGGAGAGTTATGAGAAGAGTGCATATTGAGATTTGTGGAACCTGGTCGTTCATTCTATTAACATGTAACAGATTTGAAAAGTTGTTGTATGATTGAGTAACTACAGTATGTAGGGAGAGGGGATTGATGAGATCAAGTAAACTAGTGACAGATTTTGATTAATTTTTATAGTGGAGTGCATTTGGGGGGTTTCTTAGCTTTATAGGGCAAATGAAAATTGGCATTATGATTAATCAGCGACAGAAAAATGTCTCTTTTATGAGTCCTAATACTCCTATATTTTTCATGGGATGTTGTAACCTTTTAGTGAAATGATGCTGTAAGTCTCAGTCTTCTGCTTTTAGCAAGTAGTTTTGGGGTTTGCTTTGCAGGACAAAAGTCCAGCTCACTTATACAGTATAGGTTTTCTTCCGTTTATGCTCTAATTTGCTGCATTAATGTTATATCAATAGCTTTCTATATTATCATAATCAATCTTTGAGGGAAAAGCGTTTGACAAAGGATTTAAAGGTTTCTAGTTGAAGCGCAAGTCACTTTGATAATGTATGTTCTTTTTTCTTTTTAATCTAGGAACATATTTACGAATTATATGGTCTGGCTTTCAGCGTGTTCATTACTTTTTGGTTATTGTGCATTAACTATCACTTCATTCGTGTGTCCTATGTATTCTGTTATTTTTTTTTTGTCTTTTTTGATATCACTCTTCGATTTCTTATATGATTTATCCTTTAACACTTTTATTTTTCCCTCCTGCAGAATAGTGAAAAATGCCAGAGATTCTGTTGGGTTCGCATACTGTAAGATCCCATGGACTTAAAGTTCTGAGGATACACATGTATGACTGGCTGATTCTCGTGCTTCTTGGTGTAATAGTGATCGTTTTGAATGTTATAGAACCATTTCACCGCTTTGTTGGAGAGGACATGATGACGGATTTGAAATACCCTTTGAAAGGAAATACTGTTCCCATCTGGGCTGTTGCTGTATGTTTTCCTCCTTTAGGAATAATACAGACAGATTTTCTTTCATCTGGAAATTTCATGATATTCACTGCTTTGACAACACTAAAAACTCGTGATGTTGTTTCATTTGTTCTTACAGTTGATTGCAATATTGCTCCCTTTTGTTGTCATTCATGTCTATTACTTCATCAGAAGGGATGTCTATGATCTACACCATGCCATACTAGGTATACTTTTCTTCTGATACTTTACAAGTCTATCACCTGTCATTTGCATCTATTGATTTATGGTGATTAGGGTTAATGGATTTTGATGCGTATTCAGGCCTTCTATATTCTGTGCTTGTCACTGCTGTTATAACTGAAGCAATTAAAAATGCTGTTGGTCGTCCTCGCCCAGACTTCTTTTGGCGCTGTTTCCCTGATGGTAAAGGGGTGGGTTCCTCCAATTCTTCAACTTCCCTGATTTTTGTTTTAGATTGTTGAATTCAAATTCATATAGGTTGTTTTTCATCTTTATTAGTTCTAAATAAGTCTACATATTACTGTTGCATGTCATAATCAGGTGTTTGATCCTCTCACAAAGGATGTCATGTGTACTGGAGATAAGGCTGTTATTAAGGAAGGGCATAAAAGTTTCCCAAGTGGACATACTTCATGTAATGACTCTAATTACTTTATGATGGATTATGTGGCTTATTTGTCTCCTCTTTTTGCTTCTTCTGACTGCCTATATATCTTGTCCAATATCTGTGATTGTGATGGTCTGTTCTCTTTGTAGTTCACCAACAATGCATCTCAGATGATAAAAACACGCCATAATAATTTTATGAAACGTAGAAATATCCCTTTAAAGTTTGTGCAAACTATCTGGTGGTGGAATGATCTAATTTACTTATTCACTCTTAGACTGAGGTTTTCGGAGAAAATATCAAAGTTGATACAGAGATTAATTACTGATTCTTATCTGTTATGGACATACTGTTGTGTATTTGGGAGATTTATTCTGTCTGAACATAAGCATTTGTGTTTTCTGGAAGGGATCTGCTTATGCTTTACTGTTTACTCATTTGCAGTTATTAGTCTTCAGTTTCTTTTAAGGCATTGAAAAATGGCTAATAGGAATTCTGGTGGTAAATATGCAGTGGCTTTTGCTGGCCTTGGTTTTCTTGCATTGTACTTGGCAGGGAAAGTCAAGGTATTTGATCGTAGGGGCCATGTTGCAAAGCTCTGTATTATTTTTCTACTATTCCTTCTTGCTGCTCTTGTAGGAGTTTCACGTGTTGATGACTATTGGCATCATTGGCAAGATGTCTTTGCTGGAGCTCTTATAGGTCTGTTTGTTGACCACTTTAGCTGCTGACACATTGTTAATAGTATTCCAGGCCATTACTGCTACCTAGTTTGGATGTCTAGCCTCCTTTTCACAGTGAGTTATTTACTTTTTTTTTTTGGCTACTACAGGGACAGTAGTTTCTTCATTTTGTTACTTGCAATTCTTTCCACCTCCTTACGATACAGATGGTACGTGTCCCTCATTCTTCCTTATTGTTATTCACCATGTGTTTCTGTCATTCTGTATTACATTTTTCTTCCTTATTGTATAATACAAATGCTAATCCCTAGTGCTGCTTTAAACAGTCATTCAAATATGTATTAAATAGAATATAACAGATTAAAAGGTTACAATAGGTGTTGGATCAGAAACTTGTAAATCACTGCATTCTTTACTGGCGGCAATTTAATGCCTTAGGATTTAATGTTGGTACTCTGAAGGAAGATATTAGAAGATCTTTATTTTTCCTTTAGGAGAACATTGTCTGTCTATAGCAAACCATATGTTTTTTTGTTTTATTTTATTTCAACTTAGCAGCACATGTTCCTAATATCACCTTGCAGCTTTATTGATAATTTATGATCAGTGTCTATGCCCTCTCCAGCTTTCTGGTCTCGTTTATGTTCAACATTCAGAATATAATCAAACCATCTCACCGACGGAATTTAGGCAAAATTTTTTGATTAAATTAATTAATTACAAACAAATATAAAGTTTTAGGCTTGGATATTGTATCTAGAAATAGTGCGGTATTCTTGATATCTTGCGTTTCTGCAAATGCTCAAAATCACAATTTATTTTAGTTCTCTGTATTTGCAAATTCTTGACACACTATCTTTTCTCATTATCGTGTATTTACTGTTTTAGTCATTCTTGAACTCCTATTTCTGACCTTCCCATGTCTTTGAATTGTTCATGCAGGTTGGGGCCCTCATGCATATTTTCGGATGTTGGCAGAGTCTCGAAATGGCCATCAAAACAACAACGCCAACTGTCTCACTGTACAGCCATCCGAGATCGAGAATGTGTACGTCGAATCTCAACATCATATAGAAATATCAAGAACCAACACTAATGACAATAGTCCCATACTCGATGAAATGGAAGGCCAAAGGAGACATTAACTTCAACCAGCGACTGTAGAGAAGAAGAATAGACATTTTACCAGATGTCCATAGTTTGAGATAAGTAGAGTACACTTCTTTACTTTAGTGTATGGTTGATGTATATTTGGCATGATCCACATGTGAACAAATGCGTCGCTTCTGTTAGATTCATTGTGTTTCTTTCTAAGTTTGTACAGTTGTTTACATCTCATGCATCGTGGTTTTTCTTTTGCCTGTATATTGTTGAAGTTGGGTTATAAACATTTGAACTTCGTTTTGGCTTTATTTATTTTATTATTTTTTTTGAAATGAATATTACATTAATATAAATTAGATCTTGCCTCGACTCTTTTAACTTGAGCGAGATATGAGCGTAAACCTTTTCTATCATTTGAAGAGATTTATTGGTGATGGAATCAACCTGTGTTTACGACTTTATTTTAATGCTTGTTCAATCAACTAAAACTATCTTAAGTTGTATGTTTTTCGGTTTTAACAGATTAGATTAAATCCATATGTTAAACTAAATTCTTATATGTATAGGTTTGTGGGTATCCAAAAGCTTAAGTTATTATTAGGTAATGTTCTAACACTAAGTATAGTCTTAAATTGTGGATCCTTAAGATTAAGAGAAATAAGAAGGACCAAGAGATTGAAAACAGAGGTTTTTCAGAGAAATCCGAAGGGCCAAGAGATTGAAAACAGTGGTTAATCAAGAAAAAAAGTGATAACCCGAGGGTTTGAACTTGAGAAGTATCATGTTAGATTAACATTACACCCAAAAGCAAAGCTTAAATAATTAAATGAAAGTCAAATAGTAGTATTTAAAAATAAGTAATATAGTTTTATCAATTTTTAATGGATAAATATTAATAATACATGCTCATGTGAAAATTTAAATTGAAACTTAAACATGTTAGTATTGATTCTTTTTTGAGTTTGGTCCTAAATTTTGGTAAAATAATAGGGATAAACATTATGTAATTGATTAAATTATATTCTTATTTGTTGTTGTTTATGTTAAGGACATCAAATTATGTCCTAAAATATTATTTTGTTAAAATTCATAGACTGATTTATTGTTGCTCTTATTTATTTTTCATGTTTGATTGATTTCTATACCTTTTGAATTTTGATTCCAATTCATGGTCTCTCTGTTTTGTCCCTTTTTCTAATTCTCAGACTTTTTTGTCTAACCTTACTTCACATCAAATAATATGATAAAGCGTGGGGACAAACTAATTTTCTTTTTTACCGTCCATATATTCTCACTAACATAAACAAGGAATGAGAGTGCAACATTTAGTGAGATATTTTTAGGGAATTACACATATTCCTTGAAGTTTAATTGATTTTAATATTAGTTTAAATATTTTAAAAATACGTCAATTAGGTGTGACATTTCATTTCAGAAAGCATTTTTGTATACCCATTGCAAGTTGTTATTAGGGTTCACTGAAATAGATAATATACAGAGAATTATTGAAATAGAATACAAGAACATTTTTTTTTTATTCTTTCTTGAAAAATATTGTGTTGGCTCAAATTTCAAGCAATGACAATGAATCCTACCATAGTCAATTGAGTATTGATAATAATATTAATTGATAGAGTCACAAACTATTGATAATATATTAATTGATAGATTCACAAACTATTGATTTGTTATGTGCATGAGATTTTTGAAGACGTTCCACACACTAAAAGCCAAAATGGTTCAGTTATTCTTTCAGACAATGCTAGGCTTTGGGACACTATTCCAATAGCTCCATAACTGATTACAAAGATTTGATGTAGTCGTAAATTGAAACATTTACCACCTAAACACTAGTGATATAACCACTCTTTTGTTGTAGAGCTTGGACATTCCCTTTTGAAAACCAGTGGCAATAATTCATGTCATATCAATTTATTAATTCTCATTTCCCATTTTTTTTTAAAATTAATATTATACATACAAATTTATATTTTATTATATAAAAGTTATTTTCTGAACCAATTTTCTAATGTCTTCTATGAGTAAGTTTCATGTTTTTCTTTCTTAGTGTAAGTTGGAGCAATTAATTTGACTTAAAAGCACAAGAGGACAAATTAAGTGGAGGAGTGCTGTTATCTATAAACTGTTGCCGACTATTGACTATGTCAATAAATTCCATGGAAATAAATTTTAATAAACAAATCCCAGATACAAAAACGTCAAGAATGTTGAATGCTATGAGTTATTTGATTAAAACAAAGGGATAAATCTAATTTATTTATTACCATTTTAACAATTATTATTATAATTTCAAAATTTTAAATATCATTGTCGTTATTTTAATTTACCATTCACTTCTTTACTTATAATTAATGTTATCAGACGATAACTGTAATTGCTAACACCTCAATCTTAATATACCCAAAGTATCTTTATTTACTTTTTCTCTCGGGATAACAATAAATTCTTGTTTTTCTATTACTTGAATTCATTTGTTACTACAAATGTACCAACTTATGTGGAGAAATTCAACATCTAGCATAAATCTTTAACAAAATATAACACAAAGTTGATTTAAATATTTGTTGTTCAACTTCAGAGAGACAACATATTATTCCCATACTTTAATCTTTAATTATCGATATGAACAAATCCCTATTCAAACTTCCCACGTTAAAAAATTTCTGCGTAAATAATCTCTCTCTCTCTCTCTCTTTCTCTCTCACAACAACAGCAGTAAAAATAATGGCGATTCTTCCATTGGCATGTTACGAGAGCTTGAAGAGATACTGGAGGAGAAAAAAAGTATCAGAGAATCAATGGCGCAGCAAGAAAGAAGCTACAGATTTTAAGGCTTGGTGGCGCTGCTTCTCCTCGCTGCTGGCTATGAAGAATAAGAAGGGGAAATCCGAAACTGCATTTGAAAATCATTTCGCCCATCAAACTTTTGGCAAAGTTTCATGAAGCTTACGTTAGGATGATGATTTGTTTGGCTAAGAAAATGGCAAACCCTAACAGCAATAGAAGGAAAAAAGTTGCCAAGATCGACAGGTTTAATTGGTTTCTTCTAGTGAAGAAGTTGGTAGCAAGTTGGTCATGGAAATATACAAGAAGATGGCTGTTTCTCGAAAATTAACAGTCGTGTGATTGGTAGGTACACGCATAAATTGGTAGGTACACACATAAATGTTCAAAATGCGAAAGTAATATGTTTATGTAAATTTAACACCAAATATTCATTCACTCTCTAGAAAATATAAGTATATAAACCTTGTTAACAAGATGCTTTCAACACTGTTTTTTCTTGTCTATTTATAAACTTCATGGTGGCAGTTAATAGATGAATATGTTGTTTCATATGGATAGAATTGTTTAATAAACAATTGTATTATCTCTCTAAAATAAATGCATATCTTGTGAAACAATGTTTCTTTTGGTGAAACATTATACCCTCTGCATGTCACCATAACATTCGATCATATATATAACAATCTCTTACTTGATCAAAGTGATCAGGTTTACTTCCGATAATTGACCATTCTATGCACACAACTAATCATCATTACTATATCATAACTAAACCACAAAAATTATGGTATATACATTTTATAAAATAAAATGGCGCTACAACTAAAATTAAGAAAAAATTCCCCAATTTTCATGGTGACTTACACACTAAAGGCTCAGTGTTACATAAATTCATCTTGATATTTCTATACAAACTTTTTATATCTAAGATGATTTATTATAACCCTCTTTAACCTCGCTACAGTGCTTTCTATCTTTTTTTTGACCAATATTTACAATTAATCAGATAGATATGTATCATTATTTTCTTACTTTTCACATGTTAACTAAATATCTAGATAATTCTCAAACTCATAATAATTACATGCTCTCTGAACTTTTCCAGAGACAATCCCTTGGCCATAGGATTGGCTACCATCTCTTCTGAGGAAATATAATTGACTTTAATTTTATTCTTCTCTACTATATCTTAAATATAGTGATAACTAATATCAATGTGTTTCTTTTTAGAGCTATTTTCTTCACTTTTAATCAAATAGATGACGATTTATTATCACAGAATATATCTATAGATTTTTTAGATAAATTTAATTACAAATGATTAACAAACTTCTTAGTCCATATAACTGTACTTACTGCTGTGCTACATGAGATATATTCTGTCTCTATAGTAGATTTCGCAACATAACTTTGTTTCTTACTTAACCAAGAAATTATTGTTCTACTATATAGAAACACATTGCCACTTGTTGATTTTTTTTTATCTAAATCCCCTGCAAAATTTGTATTACAATTTTCAACAAGTTTTAAATCATGTAAACCAAACTAAAGTTTCATACCGTTGGTACCTTTTAGATATCTTATAATCCTTTTGACTGTTTGCCAATATTCTCTTCCTGGATTTGATTGATATCTACTTACCACTCCCACTGCATGTGATATGTCTAGCCTTGTACTAATTATTGCATACATTAGACTCTCAATAGCCTGTGCATAAGGTACTTTTTACATTTCTTCCAGTTCGATTTTATTTTGAAAACATAAATTTTTACTTAAAATAGTTGATTGCACGTGGGTGTACTAACTGGTTTATAATTTTCTATATTAAATCATTCAAATATTTTCTTTAGATAATTCGCTTGATCTATATACAACATCTTTCATTTTCTACCTCTGGTAATTTTAATTCTCAGAACATAAGATGTCTCACTAATGTCATTCATATCGAACTTCGTACTAAGATATGACTTTGTCTTATTAATCATATTTATGCAATTACTGGCTAATAAAATATCATTCACATATAGTGAGATATTGATATTTTGTCTTGGCATTGTCAACTATAAACATAATGATCTAATGGATTCATTTTGTAACCTAAATCTAGGATTGCTTGATGAAACTTTAAATATCATTGTCTAGACGACTGTTTAAGTTCATACAAAAATATTTATAGACTTTATTTTCATGTCCTTTAACCAAAAAGGTTGTGACATATAAATGTCTTCATTTTAATTCACCATTTAAGAATGTTGTTTTCACATTTAATCGATGCAATTCAAAATTCAATCTAGCAACAATTACTATGATAATTTGAATGGATGTGAATTTAGTAACTGATGAATAAGTATCAATAAAGTCTATCTCAAGCTTTTGAGTATATTCTTTAGCTATTAATCTAGTTTTATATATGTTTAAACTTCTATAAACCTTTAATTTTTTCTTTAATACCCATTTACAACCAATAAGTTTTCTTTCTTTAGGTAAATCAACTAATTCCCAAACTTTATTTTTCTCAATGGATTCTAATTTATCTTCCATGGCCAATTGCTATTTCTTGGAATCAAACTACCTCATAGCATCACAATCAGTTTTAGGATCATCACTTAGTTGATTTTCTTCATCAATGGTAAAGACATAATGATCTTTCAACCATTGAAGTGGTTCCCTTTTACTTTCTCCCATTATCTTACACATCTTCACTAGATTGTGCAGAAGTTATGAGATTAACAATGTCGTCCAATTTTATATTAGGATCATTGTTAAGTTGTAATGAAGTGGTAGAGATTTCATTTTGTTAAGCAACTTAAGTTACTTTTTAGAAATAATTGTGTCCATAGTCTTTATAAACATAGCATCTTTACTTTCTATAAGATCCTTCTTTGAGTAATAAAACCTATAATCACTTCCATTTTCAACATAACCAATGAAGTTGCATTCCCATGTTTTAGCACTAATTTTATTCCTTAAAGGTTTAAGAATAATAACATGGGTCTTGCATCCCTAAACCTTTAATTTTGATAAATTTGGTTTGGTTCCCATCTATATTTCATATGGAGTTAATAATTTGGCTTTTGTGTGAACTCTATTTAATATATATGCTGCTGTAGATAATGCTTTTCCCCAAAAATGTAAAGATATTTTTGAGTAAGACATCATCGATCTTATCATATTTAATAGAGTTCGATTTATTCTTTCTGCTATCCTATTTTGTTATGGACTATAGGGCATTGCATAAATATGCTTTATACTCCTTACTTTGTAGAAATCATCAAAAGCTTCATATTCTCCATCTCGATCATTATTTAACACTTTGATCGAGCGATTCAATTGTGTTTCTACTTCCTTTTTACATTCTTTGAATTTTTCTAAAGCCTCCGATTTATACTTTAGAAAATATACATATTCATATATAGAATAATCATCAATAAAAGTGATGAAATATTATATATCTCTATGTGTTTTTGTCTTCATAGGTCTACATAAATCCAAATGTACTACTTAAAGTAAATCTGATGATTTTCAATGATTCGAGAAAGGTTTTCTCGTTATTTTACTTTTAACACATGATTCACATATGTCAAATTTATTCAGATTTATTTGAGGAAGCATTCCTTTATTACTCATTATGAGCATTTTATTTATATTTATGTGACATAATCTTAAATGTTAAAGTAAAATATCATTTAAATCTAACATATAGACATAATAGGAAAGAAAGTTTTATTCATTATAAATCCAATTGAATACATATCATCAATTCTTTTACTCCTTAAAAGTACAAGACCAATTGTCCCTATGGTCACAAACCTTGACTTAAATATAATTTTAAACTACTTTTTTTTTATCTAGAACAAACACAGAGAACAGATTTCTTATCATTGATGGAGCATACAACACATCTTTCAATATTATAATGGTGTTTGTAGATGAGATTTTACAATCTCCTATACCTTGAACATTAACATAAGTATTATTACCCATGTATAACCGATGTTCCCCTGGTGCTTTTTTTTCAAAGTTGATAAATTGACTTTTGTCATTGCTCACATGTCTAGTAGCACCAAAATCCATCTACCATTGATTTTGAGATTCAGTAATCAATGCCTCAGAAATAGTCAAAACAATTTCTTTCTTTTTCATCTTCTTATTTTACGTTTTGGATACTTGGCTTTGAAATGACTAATATCCCCACATATAAAACACCAAATTTTCTTGTGTTTTTTAGTTTTTGGTCCTGGCTTCCATGGTCCTTTCTTTCATTTTATATTCTTTTCATAGTGCTTACTTTTGTTATTTTGAGAACTTTTTGTCAAGGGAAGATTGTTGGAGCGACTCCCTTCTTTTCTTTTATTCATCCTGACCTCTTCAATTGCCAATATTGTAGGCAATATATTAATGGACAATTAATTTTGCCCATATGTTATTAAGGTCACAACATGATCCCATGTCTTTGGCAGACTATTGAGAAGAACTGAAACCTACATCTTATCAGAAATTTCATGATCTACATTTGACAAATCTTTTGTAAGTAATTTCATCTTAATGATATGATCTCCTATAGTTTCATTTTCATTCATATGAGGACTATTGAATTTTGCTAACTTTAATTGAATATATGTATAAGATTTTGGTCAATATTTACTATCTAATATATTTATAATTTTCTTAGCACTATCATAGCCCTCATATAAATGAATCAAATCATCTTGCATATTATTAAAAATTGTTGCCTTAATTATCTCATTATCTTACTCCCATTTATCTAAGACTGTGTCTTTTGTGGATTTTTCTTTTCTAGTAATATACAATATTTTCTCATGTGTCATTAAATAGGAAATTCTTCTTTTCCATATACTATAATTCATATTATTTATTATTTCTATCTTGGCTAAATCTAAATTAATTCTACTAGCCATAATATAAAAACAATGACACAAATAAATAAATAAAATTGTATAAATTTCAACTCATAATTAATTAGGTTTCAATGATCTAATATTATACTTGTTCAAATGTGACTGTAAATATGACCTCTTAGAATTCTTCACGTTCCCTTAGTCATAACCTAGAATGACCCTATTTTCTCTAAACAATTGTGTCGTATACACAATCTTTAAATATTTCAATATTCTTATGAGTTAAAGTGGTCTCGAACTTTGAACTTGTCTTGCAGTACTTATTTCTCTTGCACACAAATCAGAAATAATAAAATTAATCTTTCTTTGATGTGTAGGCAAGCTAAGATAGTACAAAGACGGTGTTTTTCTTTTTTTTTTCTCTGTGCACTTCCAAAGATTTTTGAATTTTGAGTACTCAAATCAAAATTCTGAGGCCATAGATCAATTCAGCAAGCCGAAAAATCTTGAGGTATTAAATTTTGATGTGATCGAAGTTGATTTAAGCCTTGAATCAGGTTTGTGAAGTTCTTTCGATTTAATTGAATCAAAAATGGATCTAGCCGATCTGTTTGTTGGATCGAGTTTCTGTATGAATCAAGTTATGATTGAACTGGTTTGTTCGGTCAGACAAAACTGGGTCTGGGTTGGATTGAATTGGGTTTGGGTCGGACTGAACCGGGTAAAGGTCGGATCTGGTTAGATTTGGATTGAATCGGCTCGGGTCTGAACTGGACCGGGTTTGGCGTATATGTTGCACGTGTCCTACGCGTGGGCTTCACACGTCTTTAACCTCTGGGTGCGTGTTGTGAACGCGCCTAAAGGTCTTCTGATTTTCGTCTTTTCTAGAAGTTTTTGACCTTGAATTTCGGCAATTCTAGCCTCTTCAGACTCTTCTTGACGAGTAGAACACGTTTGAATAAAAAAAATTTCAAAAATAACTATTAAATTGATTAGAATTTGAGGAAGAAAATTCAGCCAATTGTATACATCGTTGTGAGACTGGTGGGTACACGCAGAGACACCAAAAACTCAAAAGCAGTATGTGTTTCTGTAATTTGAACACCAAATGCTCACTTTCTCTCTCTAGAGAATATAAACATATAAACCTTATTTTTTAAAATGTTTTCAACATTGACTCTTCTTGTTTATTTATAGGCATTATGGTGGCAATTCATGAGCGGATATATTATTTCATATAGACACAATTGTTTAATGAACAATTGTATTCTCTCTCTTAAATACATACATCTTTTGTGAAACAATGTTTCTCTTAGTAGAACATTATACTCTCTGCATTTCACCATCACATTTGATCATCTGATTTCTAATTGGAGAAAGGACTTTTTGGAAGCACTTCGTGTGGTAGTATGCAAGTTTTGTACTGCTTTTCATATTCAATACTAGTAAAAATGGTCCAATCTCATTCTCGATAAAAAGGAAGCTAAAGGAGATAATTGACTTTAAAGGAGATAATTGACTTTAGCTATTGATTTTGTTGAGATTAATAGACATAATTATTAAATGTCAATAATTTCAAAACTAAGCAAGCATGCATCTCTATGTCATCATATTCATAAGTTTGTATAGTTGTTTACATTGAAATGTTTGTGCAATTTTTTTCTTTTACTTTAATAATATTGTTGAGAAGTATACTATTACTGAATCTATAAGGATCAAAAAGAAGTTATTGATACAAGTTTTTACCTAAATAAATAAAAATTGATAATTAGTCATGTTCATGAAATAAAATATAACCAAAGAATAAATTTAAATTTTAGGAGTTACTTGCACGTAATGCTTGATGACTATTTGATTCAAGTTAAAATGAAAGTTTCTTGAATTATTCAAATTTGATTTTTTTATGCAATTGTGTGACATCAATGAAAATAAAATAACAATTTTATTGACCTTCACTTTGTTATCACCAATCTTATATTTTAAGAGTGAGCTTAAGTGTGAGCTTAAGAGTGAGCTAAGCATGATATTGATAGTTACTTATGGATTACTATAAGACTTTTAATAATTATACCCCTAAATATTTTCGACAATGCCAACTAACCCCCAATATTTTTATCAAATTCATTGCAAATTGAAAAAAATAAAAAGGTTAGCTTACTATATTTGGAAGATAATAATTTAGATTCGCTTGGAATATTTCAAAAACTTTGTGAGGTTAGTTGACATTAACAAAAAAATTGAGGGGTTAAGGATTATTTTCTCTTCATTTTGTGAGTGAATATTGAGGACGAAAGTGTACTTTCAAAAGGCCAACTCATGTCAACGGCTTGTTCTAACCTACACAAATAATGAAGGAGGATTGAATTGACTTTTCAATACTTTTGAAATGTACTTGATATTAAGATAAATTTTGGGGGTTGGATGATTTGTTATTCTTGTTCCAAATTAAATGAAATATTAATCTTGATAAGTAATTGATTCAAATTAAATGGAATTTCTTTGAATCATATAAATTTTACTTGTTGGTAGTTGAGAAATGATAATGAAATAATAGTCTTGGTGACTATTCAATACTTTATTTTATTTTAAAATTTTTATTACATTTTTATTTTAATATAATTTAAGAAATTTATCTATTAATATAATTACATAATTTTGTTAAAAAATAGAATTCACAATTAAATAACTAATAATTTTTTTCGCTAAAATTTATATTTATAAAAGTTTTACAGATATAAAATCTACTTAAAATGTCTATCTATTTTATAAAAGTTGGTCTATGCAAAAACATTATGCATTTCCTTTCTAAGATCTTGTTTCTTAGTATACTCAAAATTCCCTCTATTCAAACAATTATTCTCATATTTGCATTCTTCTAATACATTAGATTAAAAAAAAAAAGTTAAAGTTAATTTTATTTATTCTCAAACGACTTTCTCTATAATTATATTTGTAGATGTATAAAATATTTAAAATGTGAATAGTCCTATGTATATAAATTTATTTATATAAACTGATGTGTTATGAAGTAGCCAAGTGACCGTGTTAATATTATATTTTTAATAAAAACAAAGAAAATAATTGCTAAAATATACCCATTAGAGTATAATCATTCAAAAACTATATTATGTATATATTTATTTAATATAATTATAATTTTTAAAATAATATATATGTCTTAAGACTTTATTAAATTATGGTAGGAAGATATGGTACAATACAACTAGCTTTTCTTTAAATGATTTATTAATCTAGAATCTCGTGCTGCCATGTAATAATAATATAAAATTTCAATAAATATTTATTAAATTTCGTAAATAGATAATGTAATCAATCCTTGTCTTTATATTATATCAACACTGATTTTGAACAAATTAATATATTTTGGATTCTTTATCAAATTTAATTTGCTGCCAAACATTTGACCAAATGACTTTCTTGGTTGAAGACTAGAGGATTACTTTCGTTGTGTAGCGTTTGGTGATATCAAACGAATAATATATATATTGAAAATTCGGATGCCGAGTTGTTGACCATTGATTTGTCAAATAAGTAGCTCTATACAAAAGCATTTAACATTGGTATAATAACATATGAGTCTCTATTTCTTTACATTGTTATAAATAAACGTATATTTTATTTATTTCTAACCAATAAGTCCGTAACTCATAACGAATTAACAAATTAAAGTTTTAAATATTGAATTTCAACCATCATTAGATTGCAGTATGTAACATAATTTAAAATAATATTTTAATATTTTCATAGAAAATAGGACTTATTTGTCAGAAATAAAAAACTAAATAAATATTTGTAAAAACATAAAAAATAAGGACTTGAATGTTGTTACCCACGTAGAATAGAGACAACATGAAGGATGTAGTATAAGCGGCAACATTAATTTCTTCTTAACAAATCTGTTGGTACACGGAAGGAAGCTGTAATCAGAACCAGAATATATAATTATTTTATTGCTTGAAATGAGAATCTCAACAATATTATGCAATAATCTTCGTGTTTTTTTCTATTTAAATTTTTTATGCAAGAATATGCACTATTTCTTCTTCTATATAAATCCTTCCTCTCATTTCTTCTCTTCGCAGA
>JAXCLQ010000009.1:3256711-3274235 GCA_035584115.1 Cedrela odorata
AGCGACTCCAAATTCACCCATATGTATCGTGGGATTTCGTTGGGTAAAGCTTACGTATCTGGGTTCTATCAGGAGGTGCATAGTGGAGGCCATCATCGTGGTCGTTCTAGCTAATTTGATGCAGCATGGTGTCGTTAATTTGGTCAAATATGATTTTACGTTTAGTTGAGCGCTAACATTCAGTCTTGAATTTCCATTCACCCGGCGTTCATGTCTCCCTATTTTCCCTTTCACTCTTTATCTTCAAAATGTTTTGCTCCTATTTAGAAAATTGTTTCATTTTCAGTTTCTTCTAAAAAGAGCTAATGTGATTTTAATTTTTGGAATATTTCGCTGCTCAATTTTGACAGTAAATGTTCCTAATATTCTTTTTAATTTTTAATTTTCATTAAGATTCTCCACACTTTAGTATAAGTTTATCTGACAAATATGATTTTTCTTTTGTTTTTGTATTTTTATGTTAGTTTTCCATTTTCTTCATTGATATCTTGAAGTTGCTTTTGTTTCTGCCAACATTACTGCTTGAGGAAGATGTATTTGTAGTGTGGTGGTTGAAAATTGATAATGTTTGAGCTTCAATTGATTGTTGTTGCAAAATTCAGATATTTTTGTAGGTTTCATACATTGAATAGTGCTTTGATTTGGGAGGTACTAGTAGTGTGCTGCGAAATGAAGCTAATACGAGTTTCTAAGAGATTATTTGATTTTGTGATGTGTTTGAAGCTATTTATAGACTGAATGATACATGTTTTGGAATGATTAGGTATTGTTTTTGCCGTAAAATTTCAAATGTGCAAAAATAATATGGATTATTGCTGTGAAAGGTTCTATGTTTCAAATGCCATTCACGAGTGACATTGAATTGAATTCCCTGAAGCTGAAGCTATTATGGCTGGTGATCATCTTGCTAAGAATGTCAGTCTCATTCCTCTAATCTTGTGATTTGTTGAATGTTACAAAGTTCATCTCAAGACGAATTGATTGGCTAGTTACTGAAATTAGAAAGTTAATATCTGATGGAGACTCATTTGTTTTTAAACATGCCACGAGGGAATGCAATGTACTGAAACATAAGCTCATTGAATGAATTCTGTCTCGTTCAGTGTGAAATTTTATTTAGTTGTATATATATATATTTTTTTATGTAACAGAAGGGCATTTTAGTGAAATTGATAATTTGTGGACTAATGTGAAAAGGAGTTAAATTTTAAAGATATATGAAGCATTTGTAAGAAATTTCTTTTGCCAGTTGTGATGCTAAGTCATCGTCTCACAATCAGATACTTGTTTGATCAGGTCAAAGCAATTCTTCTTTTATTCACTCACTTCATTAGCATCTTTTTCTTTTTTCCACTCACTTCGTTTTCTTTCTAATCAACACCACTGTGGTTATCAATCTTGTAACCATTAAATTTTTATAATTGTTAAGATATATGGGCTCATTTTTCAATCATAATTTATATTCCAAAATTTAGGAAGTTCTCTCATTAGTTTTCTTGTTTTAGAGTAATTCTTGTTTTATGAATTAGGTAATAATTCAAGGTGGAAATTGACTTGTACAAAGAGTGAATATTATTTTTAGAAGAAAAAAAATAATTAATATATATAGAGAGATTGTGATATACAATTTATAATATAATCCTTGATAATAGATAATTTCTAAGAGAAATAATTTTATTGGGATTTAGTATCAATCTCTGAAAATAGACATGTAGTATGTGTGGTTTTCGAGATATGATATAAATATCTGAAAGTAAATGCGTAGTCTATTGAGATAGGATATTAATTTTTAAAGTTTACAAATAGTAATGCATAAGCTATTTAGATAAAATATTAATATAATTATAGATAGGATATTAATTTCTAAAGTAGACAAATTCTAATGTATAAACTATTTAGATAAAATATAAATAAATGTGTTAGACAAATTGTACATAGGATATTAATTCCTAAAGTAGACAAATTCTAATATATAAAGTATTTAGATAAAATATAAATAAATGTGTTAGACAAATTGTACATAGGATATTAATTTCTAAAGTAGACAAATTCTAATGTATAAACTATTTAGATAAAATATTAAAATCTGTATTAGACAAATTGTAGAGAGAAAAATGATGAAATCTATTGAGATTTATGGGTGAATGTGTGTAATTGGGCGTGAGCAAAAATTATTGAAGATGTAGTTGTAACAATTTTTTGTATAGTAAAATTTTCTCTTATCATCCTTAACCATTGTGATTTTTCTCCTTTATAAGAAATTTTCTTGTAAATACTTGTGTTGTGTGATTAATGTTTTTTCTCCATATATATTTTTGTTTATTATTTATTTGATATATTTGTTTTAGGAGATCTAAGGCAGGACTTAAAAGTTCCTTACAACTACAAGTAGGGTAAATTAAATATGTCAACAAATAGAATTTTAAACATAGTAAAGTTTGATATGAAAGAGTTTGATGAGAGAATTAATTTTGATTTGTGATAAATACAAGTCATTAATATATTGATTCTATTTGGGTACTTAAGATATTGAAGTGCAAGTCAACTTTTGTAGGCAATCAAGACACCTTAAAGAGGATTGTCAGAAGGAGAAGGTGTGAGCAATCAAGGTACTTTAAAAAGATTGTCAAAAGAAGAATGTAGCACGTTCGACAAGTAACTCTAAACTAGTAATAGAGATACTACTAATGTTGCTAGTGGTGAGTCTCTTTTCTCTTTTGAGAGATGGTAATTGTATGAGATAGATGAAGAAGATATCCTTATAGCATACTGTTAAATTGTTATGGAGAGGGACATGTTATTACTAGCGATCCACATTTTTGTACACAAGATATGGTTTAACAGTTATGCAAGGTATATGATAGAATTTATGTTGATGGTTGAGGACTCCCAAGGAAGCCAAGTATAAGAGTGGATAATTTTCAGTATGATTATCGACATTGCCGAAGGAAATCTTAGAATTTGATTATAAGTTGTAAGTATTTAAAAGAAAATCCTAAAATTTAATTCTAAGTGGTATGTATTTTGAATATGAGGAATATGATGATTCTTTGTATTGAGGATCATGATACATCTAGAGATATTTAGAATATGATGATTCTCTATGATGAAAATCATGGTGCTTTTGAAGAGTATTCTAGTATAAACTTCAATTATAAATAGAGTATTTCTCTTAAGCCTTTCTTATATGAATGTGAATCTTGTGAATTTTACTAGAATATATCAAATGAGGTATAAATAGAGAATTTTTGTGGATGCAGCGACAATAGAGGTTATTTCATCATGATTTCTCACTCAAATTGAAAAACTCGTGAAGTTAGAGCTTTTTGGGTAAATGGCTTCACTATGAAAACACTAGAATATGTTATGAAACCTCCTCAGCTAAAGCTGATTATATATATATATATATATATAGATATAGTGAATATGAAAGACGATGACAAAGAGATAATCTTCCACTCTAGAAACACTAAAAGATATTTTGTTTAATTAGGTCAAACGTTTCATTTCAAGGACATTTTTACATACCTATTGCAAGTTGCTGTTGGGGTTCGCTGAGAAGGATAATATACAAAGAGTTCCAAATGAAATATAAGAATACTTTATTTCCTCTATTTTGAAAAATATTGCGTTGGCTCTCAAGTTTCTACGTGATAACGAATCTTAACATGGGCAATTGAATGCTGGTTATATATTTATTGATAGAGCCATAAATGTTTGAGTTGCCATAGGTATGAGTATTTTTGAAGATGTTCCTTACACTGACAGTAAAAATGATTGGATTCTTCTAAAAATGCTAGGCTTTTGAACATGACTTCGAAACTTATTGCTAATATTTGGATGTTGGGAGTAGTTCCTTTAGAGTTAGCTAGCAGTTGCTTTAATTCTGGTGGAATGCTTGAATAACATTTTTCAACAACTAAAAGCTAGA
The DNA here is from genome assembly GCA_035584115.1 of Cedrela odorata. Classification (NCBI taxonomy): domain Eukaryota; kingdom Viridiplantae; phylum Streptophyta; class Magnoliopsida; order Sapindales; family Meliaceae; genus Cedrela; species Cedrela odorata. The sequence continues at coordinate 3,260,643 of JAXCLQ010000009.1, forward strand.
CAATGGCATTTTAGATCATTACGCGAATTTTTCAAAGCTTTTAGTAAGTTTTTAATAGAGTATTTGGATGATACACCAAAAAAAATTACCCACTGCAAATCAATTATTGAGTGACAAAATGTATACGAATTGTAAGAGAATGGATGAATTTGATAGATCACAATTAGTTTTAAACATTGATCATTTGTGGGATGATGTTTAGGCAGAGCTACAAAGTGATAAGTATGAAATGTTATGTTATGTTTTTATTCTTAATTTCTTTGTTTACTTTGTATTAGAAGAATTAAGCGTTGATGTTATTTGTTAGTTTACTTATTAAAATGTATATGTAATGTAAATCTGTTTTCAACCGTTAAGTTGGTTGAGGTAGTTTTGCTGACTTGGCATTGTTATTTAGGAAGCTAGTTTTTTTCATTGGTCCTCGTAGCTAGCTGATAACTAATATAAGGCTGTGTTTGTAGTTTTTGCAAAGGATGTCGATAAGAAATAAAAAGACGGTTCTGCTATGTTTTTTAGAATAATCACTGTTCATTCTTATTCTTTCTGGTTTTGCTGATTTTTCTTTTACTTTCTTTGGTTTAATCTGTTTGCATTAATTATTAATTAAGTAAGAGTCAAACTCAACAATTGGTATTAGAGTTAGATTCGTGTGATCATCAATAGGCTCTTTAAAATTCTCAATAAAGAAATTCACGGGTAATAATGACTTTAATCTCTAAAAGCTGAAGATGAGGGCTTTCTTAGTGCATAAAAGACTGGAAGAAGCTTTGCTTGAAGAGAATAATATGTCAGAATACATTCAAGAATCTGAGAAGAAGGAGATCTTATAGAAAGCTCACAGTGCGATAGTCTTGTGCTTGAGAGATAGAGTTCTTCGCGAAGTTTCAAAGGAGACTACTGCTTTGGGTCTCTAGAACAAATTAGATTCAAGATATATGAGAAAATCTCTTGCTCATCGTTTGTACCTAAAGAAGCAACTTTATGCTTTTACCTTGGAAAAAGGTGAATCCGTAAAGAAGTATCTGAATAGGTTTAACAAAATCATTCTTGATCTTGAGACCATAGAGATAAAGTTTGAAGATGAAGATCAAGCACTGATGATCTTGAGTTACAAGGAACTAAGCAAAAGGGAAGATGTGAATAATTCTGGTGAGGGATTAATAGCAAGAGGAAGATCTAAAAAGAAAGAATGAAAAGGCAATAAAGAAGTAAAATCCAAATTGAAGGGCAAGAAATTCAAGTGTTTTCATTGCCACAAAGAAGTTCATTTCAGGAAAGATTGCCTTGAGAGGAAGAATTCGAAGAAGGATAAAGGTTATACCAAATAACCTGAGGCTGCCATTGTTACGGATAAAAATTTTAAAGATGCTTTCCTACTAGTGGCAACAAAAGAGAAAGTAAAAGGTGAGTGGATTCTTGATTCATAATGCACCTATCACATGTGTCTACACATAAAAATTTATTTTCTGAATTGAATCTGATTAATGGAGGCAAAGTAGTTATGGGAAATGACTTAACATGTGATGTAAAAGGGATAGGAAGCATTAGGCTAAATTTACATGAAGGAGCTTGTAGAGAGTTAAAGAATGTGAGATTTATGCCTGAATTGAAGTAAAATCTAATCTCTTTGGGAATGCTTGATGAAATGGGGTGTGTGATTAAAGTAGAAAATGGAGTCTTGAAGGTTGTTAAAGGATCTTTAATGTTGACGAAAGGAACAAAGAAGAGTGGCCTGTATGTTTTGAATGAAAATGCAGTGACTGGAGAAGCTAAAACTGTAATGAGTAGAACACTTGATAAAGCTATGTTGTGGCATTAAAGAATGGGAAATTTTGTTGAAAAGGGACTTATGGAACTCAAGAAACAAGGTCTTTTAGGAGATGATTCATTGGAAGAATTAAAATTCTGTGAAACATATGTTCTCGGCAAACATCATAGACTTAAGTTTGGCACTGGAATGCATAGAACCAAGGAAATCTTAAACTACCTACTCTCATACATTTGGGGTCTATCTAAGGTGAGTTCATTAGGTGGTGCTAAGTATTTCATGTCTATAATAGATGATTACTCAAAGAAGGTTTGGATATTCATATTGAAACAGAAAGGGCAAGCCTTTCTAAGGTTCAAAGAATGGAAGATCTTGGTTGAAAATTAGAAGAATAAGAAAATAAGGGTGTTGAAAATTGATAATGAGATGGAACTTTATAGTGGATTCTTTGATGATTTTTACAAGAAGAATGGCATTAAGAGACATAGAACTGTGAGGTATACACCTCAACAAAATGGACTGGCAGAAAGGCTAAATAGAACACTTATGGAAAGGGTCAGATGCATGCTTATGAGTGTAGGTTTATCGAAGAAGTTTTAGGCTGAAGTTGTGTCAACAATAACATGCTTGGTAAATAGAAGTCCTACTTCAGCTCTTGCATGGAAGACTTCTGAGGAAGTCAAGTCAGGCAAGCCACCAAGCCTAAACCATCTAAAGATCTTCAGGTGCATTGCATTTGCATACATGAAACAAGAGAAATTGTATCCTAGAGCAATAAAAAGGGTGTTCATTGGCTATCCCGAAGGTGTCAAAGGATATAAGCTTTGGTGCCATAATGGTATAAATTGAAGGTGTATCATTAGTAGAGATGTTTTGTTTTATGAAAAAGAATTGACAAAGAAGAGGATAATAACTAAAATTGATAAAGAAATTGAAAATAAGACTCAAATTCAGTTTGAGGTGGAGTTACAACCAAATAAGAGTAAAGAAAAGGGACCACATCAGACACAACAAATACCTGAAAATGAAGTATTAAATTCTCAAGATCCCACTGATTATAATCTGGTGAAAGATAGAGAAAGAAGACAGATTAAACCTCCTCAATGATATGGCCATGCTGATCTCATAGCATATGCATTATCTGTTAGAGAAAATTAGGAAAACTCAGAACCTGTATCAGTAGTTGAAGCTTTGAAGGATAAAGACTCAGATAAATAGCTTGCAGCCATGGAAGAGGAGATGCATTCTCTGAACAAAAATAAGACTTGGAAGCTGGTTGTCAAACCTAAAGGCAGGAAGACAATAGGGAGCAAGTGGATCTTCAAAAGGAAAATGAATGAATCAAGTTCGAATACTACAAGGTACAAGGCTAGACTTGTAGTTAAAGGGTTTACTCAAAGAGAAGGAGTTGACTTCAATGAAGTATTCTCACTAGTGGTGAGGTATACTTCCATTAGAATTCTTCTTACATTAGTTAATGTTCTAGACCTTGAATTGGTGCAAATGGATGTAAGAACTGCTTTCTTACTTGAAAGGCTTGAAGATGAGATATATATGGCCCAATCAAAAGGTTTCATAGTGAAGGGGAAAGAGCATATGGTCTGCAAGCTTGAAAAATCTCTATAAGGGCTTAAACAATTCCTTAGACAATGGAATATAAGGTTTGATGATTTTATGTATAGCAAATGATCTACTAGAAGCTTGCATGATTGCTGTGTGTATTTCAAGTAGGTTGGACAAAAGAAGATGATACAACTGCTAATATATGTTGATGACATGCTGATTGTACGTAGAAGTTCAAGTAGAATCAATCAGCTAAAGGAGGAGTTAAGTTCAGAATTGGACATGAAAGATTTAAGATCAGCTAAAAAAATCTTTGTAATTAAAATTAGAAGTGATAAGAACTAGAAGAGGCTCACACTATTTCATAAGCAATATTTATTCAAAATGTTAAAAAAATTTGGAAGGAAGGATGCAAAGCCTGTTGTCACTCTTTTTTGCATCTCATTTTAAGCTATCGAGGAGGTAAAATTCTATAATAAAAGTTGAGAGAAGTCAAACGAACAAAATACCGTATCTTCCGGCTACGGGTGCAAAACTAGTACTGTTTCATATAACTGAAATGCTGATATCTATGATGTGAAATAAACTTGCGAATTTAATTTCTATGAATACATGTTATGAAATTTACGGTATGGGCTTTTATTTGTGCAACAGAAAACATGCTTGACTATTCTATAAATTTGAAACAAGTTCGACTATTTTACAAAGTCGAAACAGGTCTGACTATTCTAGCAGGCTAAAATCGGTCTAACTATTCTACAAAGTCAAAACAGGTCCAAGGGCATCAACGAGGAAAATGAAGAATATACATGGGTGAGATTGTGATTTTCTCCTCTGAGAATTACAGATTTACACACACCTGAGAGAACCCAGGGAAACTATTTGACTTGAAATGAATGTTTCTTGAATTATTTGAAATTGATTTTTTAGGCAATTGTGAATTATATTATAGAAAATAGATAAGAGCTCTAATCAATCAATCAATTGATTTATATTTAATGGATTGAATTCGTGATTGTCCAAACTAGGCTGATTTTAAATAAATATATTTTGGATTCTTTAAGAAATTTAATTTGCGAAATAGCCACCATCATTTGACCAAATGATCTTCTTGGTTGAAGACAAGAGGATAACTTCCGTTGTGTAGTGATTGATGATGTGAAATGGGGATTTCAAGAAAGACCTTACGTACAAAAGCTTCTTTTATTGGTATAACAACATCCTAGTCTCTAATTTTTTAAATTATTATAAATAAATATATAGTTTATCTATTTATTACAAATAGGTCCCTATTTGTTTCCAATTGAAATATCAAAATTACTTTTGAAATAATTGAATTTTGACCACCAAGAGTGTTACAATATGTACCATGTAACATAACATGAAAGAGCATTTTAGTTATTTGAATAGAAGTGAAGGACTTATTTATCATAAACAGACAACATATATACTTATTTCTGAAAACATAAAACATAAGAACTTGAATGTTGTTATCTACAATTTAATATAAAGACAACTCGAAGAAAGTATACAGTAAGGGACATTAATTCCTCCCTGGCAAATTTGTCGGTATACGGAAGGAATTATAAATGAGGCATATAATTATTTTGTAACTTTACATCATAAACTAAACAAAATTATGCATTAATCTGGGTATTTTTAGTTCAACAATTTGTACTATTTCTTCGTCTATATAAATATCCTGTCTCTCATTTCTTAGCTTCACAGGCATCTTTTTTTATCTCTCTCTTGCATCAAAAGCTCGCATATAGAGCAGTAAAAATGAAGAATCTTCTTCCTCTTTCATATTGCGAAAGCTTGAAGAGATACAGGAGAAGAATAAAGTGCCAGAAAATTTATGGCGCAAGTACCCGTGGCAAAAGGAAGCTACAGATTATAAGGCTTGGCGGTGGAGCTGCTGCTTCTCCACGCAGGTTTTGGAGAATAAGAAGAATTCGAAAACTGCGTTTGAAATTCATTTCACCCGTCAGACTTTTGGCAAAGTTTCACGATGCTTATGTTGATATGATGATTTTTTTGGCCAACAAAATGGCAAACGCTAACAGCAATGGAGGTTTTCTCAGTGGGAAAAAAGTTGTCAAAGATCAACAGGTTTCAGTGCTTTCAACTGGTGAAGAAATTGACAGCAGATTGGTTGTCGAAATCTATAAGAAGTTGGCTGCTTCTCGACAATTAAGCATCGAATTGTGATTGGAGAAGCACTTTTCGGAATAAGCATTTATATGTGTGTTATAGTCTGTGAGTTTGTGGGAAAGTTAGATGTCTACTGCTTTTCCTTGGTTTATTTTGTATTAGTGTTGAAGAACTTCGTAAAAGTTTGTGAGTTGTACAAACAACTGTAAATATTAAACATAATGGGACAAAATCTTTTTCAGCCCTTCGAATCTTCTTCTTCTTGCAATTTTTGTCTTTTTTTTTTAATTTCGAATTATGATCTCAGAATTTAATTACCTTGTATCAATAGCACCAAGGAAAGCAAAAGAGGAGAGAATAAAGATATAGATACTGATTAATGTAAGAAATGTTTAAGATTTAAGATTAAAATAAGAGAAGATTTAAGATTGGAAAGCTATGGCATATCTTATCACAATATTCAAAATACATTAATTTCAAACATATCTTTGATGACAAAAAATTTCTGTTTAGACCATGATTTTCTTCTCATATGAATTTCTTTATGTAACAAAATTCAAGTTTTTGATCAATATTTAAGAGATAAATTTTTTTAAAAAAATTATCTAATATATTATTATTAATGAGCAGATGATACACAATTTTTAACAGCTTAAGAAAATTTAGATCAAAAAATGTTTTAGATCCATTATGTTTAGGGCCTTAATTGATAAGATTTGTTCAAATTCTAAGGCTATTATGAGTTTATTTAACATTAAAGTATTGTGAATTTAAAATTATAATTGTTGCAGAGTGAAAATTTTTATTTATGGCGCAACTCATGGCAAAAGGAAGCTACGAATTGTAAGGCTTGGTGGTGGGGCTGCTGCTTCAGCTTCTCCTCGCTGGAATAAGAAGAATTCCGAAGTTGCATTTGAAAATTGTTCCACCCATTAAACTTTTTGCAAAGTTTCACTATGCTTATGTTGGGATGATGATTTGTTTGGCCAACAAAATGGAAGTTTTCTCAGAGGGAAAAAGGTTGCCAAAGATCGACAGGTTTCGTTGGTTTCTTCTGGTGAGGAATTTAGCTGCTGAACTTCACATAACTTTGTATTTTAAGGCATTCAATTCAATCTTTGATGCCCTTTTAATCTTCTTCTTCTTCCAGTATATCTTTTTGGCCTTGCACCGAGGAAATCAATTTGGTATTTGGAATCAATATGTGATGAGAAATTCATCTCATACAGTCTTATATTCTGATAGCTTAATTAGTAATAGTGTGAAATGGGCGGGCTGGCATGGAACGAGAGTCCATGCGAGTTTGGGCTGGGTTCAGGTCCATAATCTAATGAACCCGTACGTAAGTCTGTATAAAAGTATAAATAATTAAAGTACTTTAAAATTAAAAAAAATTAATAATACTCACATTATATAAAAATTAAATTTAAAGATATTTTTGAAAATTGTAATTATTTAAAATTAAAAATAATAAAGTTTATTGTACTACATGAATTTGGTGGGTTTGTAAACAATACAATCTTTTAAATATTAGACGGATACAAATTTAACATAAATTTTATTAGTTGAGTCGACACGATACAACATAACATTTTCTATACTTCTATTAATTTCTCACAATTCTTAAAAAGAAAATAAGAGATGTAGTTAGTGGGTAGCTAATCATCTAACTTTATAGAAAAATGATAAGAATCAGAGTAAAATTTTTTTCTTCAAAATTTATTGATCACAATTTTGCATATAAATATAGTAAGAGTTACAATTAAATATGTCATAATTAACTAATTTTGCCTTTGAAAACTATAAACAATATTATATATAATTTTTTTCTAATTTTTAATTTCTTATTATAAATAATCCTGTTATAAACTTTGAATGATATGTTAAGAAATATGTGTCATTTTAGATCTAATTTAATTTACTAATTTCCTTTATGAACCCTTGATTTTTATTTTTATTAATATTATTCTGACTACCCATATATAATACTGTCTACGTTTTGTGTTGCATATTTTTTTAAAATTCATCCATTTTATTATCGTTGTACATTTTTTACTATTCTATGACAGAAATGTATAAAGTCATCTTAATGAATTGAAGTAATTCAATTCATGTCTATTAGTTAATAATTTATTTTCATCGTAGATTATCATTAACCAAAGGTATTATCACAATGTGAGCAAAATTATATCCTTATGATGAAAGATTAGTCTATAAAACTCTGCGGAGAATTTCAATATATGCAGAAATATTTGACCAAACTTCGTATTATATATATTTGCATATTAGTTCTTTTCAAAAGAAATTTCTAATTTGGTGGGCAATTATTTATTTATTTTTTAACAAAATATATCACTTATAGTTGAATAATTTGCAATGGCTCCTTTAGGAATTAGGAGGACAATGATTTATTTAGTGACTGATATTTGAAATAATAATGCCTACGAAACACTCCCATTAAATAATTTCTTCACACCATATCTTCTTTTATATAAATCCTCTCCGATTCTTTTCTCTTCACACCTCTCGTACATACAGCCAAAAGCTAAAGCAAAACAATAAAAATGGTGATTACTATTATTTCTACATCTTACAAGAGCTTGAAGTTGAAGAGAGACGGGGGAAGGAAAATCAATGATGCAAGTGCAACTCATAACGAAAAGAAGCTAGAGATTTTGAGTCTTAGAGAACAAGGATCTGCTGCTCCTCCCGGGGTTTGGAGAGTAACAAGAACTCCGAAGCTGCGTTTGAATATCGCTTCACCCGTCAAATTTTTAGCCAAGTTTCACGATGCTTATGCTGACCTTATGATTTATTTAAACAAAAAAATACCAAACCCTAACAGCATTTGTGGAGGTTTTCTTACAAACTTTATCACCGGTCCACAGCTTTCATTGGTTTCTTCTCGTCATGATCACGAAGTTGATAGCGAATTGGCTCTGGAAATCTGTAAGAAGTTTGCTGTTTCTCGACGAATTATGTACTGAATTATAATATGAGAATCACTTTTTGGAAGCAATTTGTGTGTAATAGTTGATGCTTATTGGCTTTCATGTGTTGTACATGTAATCTGTTGTTGAATAACTTGGCATTTTGTGAATTAAAAGTTGATACATAATTGTAACAATTTGTATTTATGGCATTAAACTTTTCTTCATACCATTTTCATCTTTTTCTTCTTCTTCTTCTTCTTCTTCTTCTTCTCCCCTTATATATTTTTGCACTGAGGAAAGCAAATGTTTGAATCAAGATGAGCGTTATGAGCAATTCATCTCATGCGCAGTCCTAAATTTTCTTTTCACTTTATCTCAATACGGCATTTTCTTCTAAACTGCAACCTGATAAGCATCAAATTTTAGGGGTGTGTGTGTGTGTATCATTATTGAGTGTTAAATTTAAATAATTCTATAGCTGACTCAGCCTCTAGTGTAATTTTTAATATAAAATTTGTGTATAAAAAAATTAATAATTTAAAATTTTCTCTTCTATATGATTTTAATTAGATATATTTATTATCTTTTTATGTAATTTTAATATCTTATTAAAATTACATAAAAAGATAATAGATATATCTAATTAAACTCGTATAATTTATTTTTTGTTAAACACTATTTACACTCGACATATTATATTTATAATTTATTACTTTTTAATTTCTACTTATATAATAAATTTTTGTTTCTTTCATAAACAGTAAAATAAATAAAAATATATCTTATTCTTTAATAAATTTAAAAGAATTTTACTAGCGTTTAACTAGTGGTATCTATTAGTTCGGAACCAATGGTTCTGGGCCGGTTTGGTCCAAGTCGATGAACTGGCCCAAACCAGAAATTATGACGAGATGATTCCGCAGTTCAAAGTTAATTAAATCATATTGAAATTAGTAATAAAACCATTAATAGGATGGGCATGTCCAGTTTCGGGTCAATTTCGGTTTGATTCATGGAATAGGTTTGTCAAGTTTAACTTTTTTTTTCAATTTAATTAAAATTAAATAAAATATTTTATAAATTATCAAAAATTATATATAAAAAAATACATCTGAGGTGTTATTTTTTTATTAATTTATTAAAAAAATACAATGATATTTTATAATAATAAATAAAAAAAAATATAACAAGTTAATTAACTAACAACAATAATTAATTAATAACTAACAAAATTTATTTAAAATTAATAACTAACAATAATAATAAATAAGTAAACGACTAACAAAATTTAAAACAACTAACAAAATTAAATTAATAACTAATAAAATTTAGCAATTAACAACTAAAATTTTATAATTAATTAAATACTAATTCTAATTTTTATATTGATAACAAAATTAAGTTACTAACCTTATTAATTTTAAAATTATTAATTAAACTAAATACTAACAAAAATAACTCAATTATTTTTTAACTAAAATTTTAAAATTAAATAGTGACAAAATCATACTTAAATAGACCGGAACAATTTTGAAACCCTTAAGGCCCGAGCTTTTGATTGAAAATTGATAGAACCGGCACGATTGATATTTAGGCCCGGAACTGGCGTAGACTGGGTGAATAATACCACTTGTTTGTTTGGACTCGAATTTTGATCACGGGCCAACTTAGCCTGATAGACAACTCTATGTTTAACTTCCACTTATAATAAAATACTGAAATTTTGTAAAATTTTTGCTCTTATTTTTTATTCTTTTGTTTTGTTCATTTGTTGAAAGATGATTATAAACTAAAAAAAAATAATTATAATGTATTTATTGAAAGGTAGAAAATTTCGAGAAAAATAATGCATTTTAACTTAGAGTTTATGAACAATAAAAATATTGTTAACATGATATTTAAATTAACGGAGTTTGAACAATAACAAAATGATAATAATAATAATAATAAAGTTTATATAAAGAGTACTTTTGACATGGAGTTTGAACAATAATAAAATTAATAATAATAATAAAAAAAATTTATGTAAAAGAAATAAAATTATGATTATTTCTATTTCATAAAAGGAATTCAATTCTGCCCAATTTGAAGGATTTTTTTTTTTTTTTTTTGTGTATATATTGATCTCTTTTCACCTTGTAAGATATCATCATCTATTGGGTATCTTCACAATTGGAGAAAAATGTCACATGAATTCTCATTTCCCTGTAGGAAAAATTATAAAAGTAAACCAAAAACCAATCTGGTGGTTGGATTTTGGCCTTTTAATAATATAAAATATGCCTCCAAAGCCGGTGCGTATAAAACCATTATTAAAAAGCACATACGTGTCACTACATGCATCATAAAATATAATAATTTTAATTTTGGCCCTATGCATGTTAAGCACCAAACACTAGCAGCAACTTGTCAAAAATCAAAAGGGTAGAAATTAGCTTAATGCTTTTTTGACTGTTAGATTTGGAAATCTTGCTTCCGTGCTTCGCTTTATGAACGATAATAAAGGAGAAAAAAAAAAATTGTTGCAGCTGTTGCCAGAAAATGGAAACTGGGATCAGAGTTTTGGGAGATTCTGCGGCTGCTGGTGAATATCTTCCTCTCAGAAATGGAGAAGATGCTGCAGTTTCTTACGATGATGCTCGCTTGAACCAACTCGGTTATAAGCAAGAACTCAGTCGCAGCCTCTCGTGCGTATGCTCAATTTCCCTAAGTTGTTTTTGTTTTCTTTGTGTTTTTTATTTTGGTTCCAAGCGATTCTGCAATGGAAACAGAACTCTCCTGCAATTCTAGTCAATTTCCCATGTTTTCCAGAATGTAGGGTAATAACGTTTAGATCCCTAATGTTCTAATATTTCTTAAATAAAAACATTTGATTTATATTTTTCTCAATTAGGTTCCTCTTTCTTAAAAAAAATTACCGCATTATCCTAATTGCATAGAATTTTAACACTCGTAACAAGGCGTATGTTGCTGTGCGGTGATGTGCAGGGCAGTAGCGAACTTCTCGGTGACTTTCTCTATCATATCAGTACTGACCGGGTTAACCACAATGTACAGTACTGGGCTGACCTATGGTGGGCCCCTAACAATGATCTGGGGATGGCCCATAGTGGGTTTGCTCACTTTGATCGTGGGTCTATCAATGGCTGAGATTTGCTCGGCTTATCCTACTTCTGGTGGGCTTTACTTTTGGAGTGCCAAGCTGTGCGGCAGCGATTGGGGGCCCCTTGCATCTTGGTTCACCGGCTGGTACGTTATTTTTCCCTTTTTTTATACATTTGCACATTAAAGAAAAACATTTTCCGTTTATATCAAATAGGTCCCCAATTGAATTCTGTTAAGATAATAAATTTATCCTTATAACATATGAAATGTTGAAATCACAATATAAAAGTATGTATTTTTATTGTATAGTTGTTGTGTGACCAATTGACATCATCCAAGATCACAATTAACATGATTTTTTATATTACGCGAACATTTAAATTTGTACTTGGTACTTAAATTAGTCCCAAGGGTCGAAACCACCTAAATATAAATAGTTGGATAACTTTCCTTCTGAATTTCACAACGGGCCGAACTGGGCTTCGGGCCTCTGATGGCACGATGCCCAATCAAAAACATGTCCCAGCCCATCAATTCTTTATTGGCAGAGTTCTACCACTACCTTATCCCTTTCTAATAAGGTCCCACTAATTAATTTATCCCTTATAGTATCAAAAATAATTTTATTATATATCCCCTGTAGTATCGAAAATACTCTTATTATTTTTAAGTGCGATACCATCAATTTTTGTGTTCTTAGCGTTTCTAAATTTTGTGTATATTTATATTAAAAAAATTGATAGTTGGAGACTTGAAATTTTAGTTACGATACTTTTCTTAATTAAATTAAATTAAAGTAACAAAATGGGCGACTTAGTAAAATAATTTGCTTTATCGAATAGAATTATAACAACAAAAGAAAAGATGATTGTTTAAATCGAATTTATAATTTACGGTCTCTCAAAAAATATGGTGAAACAATCATTTTATTTTAATTTTATTGAAATAATTATAATTAATATTATATATATGTGTGTGTTATCTTCTAAATAGTAATTATCATTAAAACGTATTTACCATCTATTTATTTTCGCTACACTTTTATGAAATTGTACAATATTTGAGAGAAAATATTTATTCGTTTATTTAATAATTTGAAATTGAATAAGAGTGTTTTTTTTTTAAAGATATTTTAGAAATTACATAGTATATTAATAGAGTGGGGTGCTATAATATAAAAAATTGAGAGAAAATATTATCACTCCTCCCCTCCCCCCATTTTAATATTGATTTATTCTTAATTAGAAAAATGCGATTTGATACCGTGATACTCACCTTCCTACTTCAATTTTAAGTTAAGATTCAATTATTCTCGTCCTCTTTGGTGTATTTGTGGGAAAATAATTTTCAATATATTTGGAGCTAACCTTTTTTACATTGTAGTAGATTTTTTGTTAAGATTCGATTAGGTTTTTGATTCAATGATCCCATTTTCATTGGTGGTGTCACTTGAACTTGATCTCAATAATCTCGATTTTGTTGATCATCCTTATATAAGATGGGTTTGATCTTGATGATCTTAGTTACATTGGTTAAAATATTTAAAATTAGTTAGGTCACATGGTCTCTTTTCTTTGGTACCACAACACAAATCAAATGGGTTCGTAGCATGTCAATTTTAAAGTACCTCTAGTAACTACTTTGACTTGTCTCATAAATGTAGTGTCCCAATCAAAAACTTAGACGTATCATAAAATAACAATGTATGAGCACAAAGTAAAATACTTTGGTAGACGAATTCTCTCATAAGAATGAATTTGTTCTTTCATTTTGTTATAATTAGGTTATTTGTTGTAATTTAAAAATTAATTAAAAACATAAATCTGAATTTAGTACTCTTTTAAGCATTTGGAAAACGTGTCAAAAATGTCTCCGCAAGGGTCGGTAAGGGAAGAGATTTGAGAACGGGATAATAACATCTAGATCCTTAATGTTTTACCTTTTCATAAATAAAAGTATAATTTATTTATTTATTTATAATAAATAAATCTCTTATTCATATTGAAATAATAAAATTACTCTTATAATATTGAATTTTAACCCAAATACAAATAATATTAAAGGTTATTT
>JAXCLQ010000009.1:3286954-3307768 GCA_035584115.1 Cedrela odorata
TTTTGTAATATTTAATGATCATATACAACTATTTCATACTCAAATATACTATATGACGATTATTATATAAAAATATATATAGAAATAAATGCACAAGCATGCACCATAAATTAAAAAACAACAATTTCTGTGTTTAGGCATTTTATATTAGAGATTTTTTAACTATAAATCATGAAAAAAAGAGAGAATAAATGGAGAATTTAATCCATTATTTATACCCTTGTATGAATATTGTTCAACCATTGAAGCTAAATACACAAGAGAAGTTGTATCATAATCCACCAGCAAAATATCGAGTGCACCTGAGCACTATTGTTAACAACAATTCCTTCTCCATTTTTACGAGTAATACTGTTTATCAACTCATTTTCGTCGAAAAATATTGTTCATCAACTCGCTAGTAAGGAAATAATTTCGTTCAAATACTAAATTTTTAATTTTAGATATAAAAAATTCGGAACTCAAGCTAGAATTGTAAATAGACCTAAAAACTTGATATTTTGGTAAAAATACCCAATCTAATTCTACTTATTTTAGTCTTTTATCTTTAAAATTGTGTGATAAACAAAGTTGACTGAAGAAATTAGTTTCCAATAATGAAAATAGCATTTAAAGTGTCGATAAAAAAATAGAAAAATAATTAATGAAAATGTTTTACTTGGTAATTTTTTTATAGTTGAAAATTTGAGAGGCCCATATCTCCAAACCCTGAGTTGGGCTTGGGCTCAAATTGTCTATGGGCCTGAGTCAGCCCAGCCCGCATGACATATACAAAACTACTAGCGTTAATATTATTACTATTATTTATCAAAATTATCTTCGTTGGTGTATATATTATAGCAGTTTTTGGGCACGTTGACAGAGAGAGAAGATGGTGAGACTCTAATTAGAAATTTGAAATTTTTTTATTTCGAATTCTAGGGTTTTGCTTTGTCTTACTGTAAATTGCTTTGATTTGTTTCGTTTGCAGGCTGATTTAACCGAAATTGATGATTTGGAACCCTTGTTCGACTACCGCCGCGTTCAGCCTCGCAATTTGGTTTGCCTCGACGGTAAATTTCAATTATTCTCTTAATGAATAATTTCACTGATTTGTTTACGAAAAAACAAGAATTTAATAAACGAATTGCCGCATTAGTTTCAAATTCTGAAAAGAATTTCTTTGTTTTTATTTTTTTATGTAGAAGATGATGATACGCCCCCAATCTCGTGTCCCAAGCGAAGAAAGACTTGCAATTCCGCTGTAAGAATCTCTAATTTGTATATTTAGAATTACCCACATGAATGTGCGTGTTTTATTGTCAATTTGATTATAGATATTAGATGATGGAATTAGAGAATTGATTTTTTCAATCAATATTATGAATTTAGGTGTGCTTAGAATTGAGTAAAAGTGCTTTTGTAAAAGCATTTAAATCGCTTTTTGCTAGAGCACCTATCCATTGCTTGTACCAAAAGCAGTATAAGTTCCTTTTTCATATTAAACCACTTCCCCTTTCTTTTATAAAAGCTCTCCAGATGGGCTACTGGTGATTGTGATGCATTTCGAATTAATTTTGGGATTAGGTTGGGAAGAAGGTAGAAGTGGACACAGGAGAAGTACAAGTGGTGAATTGTGACGAGGAGGAGGATTGGCTACCTCCTCCACCCAAGGTTTTGGTTGAGAATCAGTTCCGTGCGGATTCGGCTATAAAGGAGTTGAGGTATGTATGCATGAGCGATCCTGTTTTTGTGATTTAGGAAGAAATAATTTGATTTCATTTTAGTATAAAGCATTTTCTTATTTTTGTTTCTGGTGTTCTGATTGACTTTTTTTTGTCTTCATATCACCTTCTATGCTCTCAATTTCGTAATCAACGTGCCATAAATGTAGGTTGAAGAAGCAAGAGTTGGTTTCATTTGCAAAATCAGCCGAAGATGTGCTGCGAGCAGTGGAAGAGTCTGTAAAAAGAAAACACAGTAGTTCAGTGCAGGCTTCACTAGAGGCAGAGACTGAGAAAGCATCAAAGCCTCCATGTGAAAGAGCTAAAATAGTTATTTCTGTTCAGGACAAGGATGGACTCAAGCAATTTCGCATGTACAAGGTATAAGTTTTTCCATAGCATTTGGACTTGTATTCTTGGTATAATCTGTTTGTCTAGTCATCAAGTGCTGTGTTTTTAAATATTGGCTGGGGAATATCTCCATGGAGTTTTTTAGAATTTTCTGGAATTTTCATGTGTCAGATGATATTTTTAGCTGAAGTAGAAGTAGACACCTTTAGAAAGAAAAGAAAAATAATAATATAAGTGCTTGTTCTGTCGCTTTCATGTTTGTTGAAACAAGTATGTAGTGGTAATATTTAGAGCTTGAATCAGTCTAGCGAACTTGTTGTGACGAATTTGGAGCTACAACACAATGAATGATAAAGTTATATTTAGTATTGGGATCTATGTAACTGCATAACTGGGAGCTAGAAGAGTTGAGTAGTCACCAATATAATGAAATAACTCATGAATAGCATGTAGAAATTCATGTTCCTTCAATAGCAATGCAAACTTTATTCTTTTTTGCACATTTACTCTTCTCTATAGTTTCTTGCAGTATCTTTCATTTGGTATGATATTATTGTTGGAGTATTAAATAGATATCAAATTTTTATAGGATGACAAGTTTGAGCGGCTCTTTAAAATGTATGCGGATAAAGTTAAGCTCGACAAGCAGAACTTAGTATTTTGTTTTGATGGGGACAAAATAGGTCCAACAGCTACTCCTGCGAGCCTCGTAATGGAGGATGATGACATTATTGAAGTTCATGTGAAGAAAAGCTGACGAAGGTATGATATCACTGTATTTCCCTTGGAATACCTCTGACATCTAGCATATGTTTTCCGATCCTCCACTCTTTTTTGTTTTCTTATTTTGATGCCCACTTTTATGAACAAATTATTTTTTGTCTTCTTGTTATTTCAGTTTGTCACTGTTTATATTTTAGACCTTTTTTTGGCAACTATGGCATGCTTTTGATTTCATGGTAACTTACGAGCTTTATGTATCTTCATATTTCTTCGATTCAGGTTGTTCGGTTCGACAACAAGTTTTAATTGGAAAGCATTTCTTTTTGGAAGCTGGATTGCCTGTAACATTTCAATATATCTCCAGGTTGCCTGCCATTTTTAATGCTATTTTTTGTTTGTAACAATTTTCGGTCCCCAATTGTAGAGTAACATGCAAATTCGTGAGTAGTCTAATTTTGGAAAGGCAGCTCAAGAAAAGAGAAAAATCCTTGATGGTTTTATCTCTACTTTTGTAGATTTTGGCTTTTTTGCACATTGCATATTTTCTCACGAGTTAAACAAGCCCTTAGTTGATCTGTTTTCTGCTTTTTCTTCTCATGTTTGAATATTGCATATATATGATTGGACTCCTTTCTGGTTGGGGATATCTATACAGCAATTTTATTGCTAATAATTTGAAAAGTAGGTTGATTGCTGTGAAAAAGCACTTTGTATATGGTTTAGATTCTCTTGAAAGCTGATATGTGCTTTTGATTAGTTTCTGTTCTCCTCTAAAAGTGCTTTGGAATCCAATTGGAAAAAGCCATCAACTTGTCCAAAAGTGATTTTGGTTGTCTTACCAGAAATACAGAACATGTTTCATATGTTGTTGTTTGTTTGACTACTTGGTTACGGCACGCAGGAGAAAGAATTGGTTAGATAAATGAAACTCAAATCATGTACGCAAGCAATCAAGAAAGAATTGGTTTGACTACTTGTGCTCAATGCATAAGTTATAATTTTTATTTATTTATTATTTAATTAAAATTTAAAATCTTTTTTTAAAAAAAATATTTTATTTATTAAATTAATTAACATTCACAAATTATAATTAAAATACATCAATATAATTCTTTCATAAATATGTGTATATATATATATATGTATATTATTTTTGTTCATGCCTATTAATAGGCGTTATCAATTTTAGTCTTAAATAAATAAATTAATTAATTAATTTTTTTTAAATATAGTCCTAACTTGAATGATAGCTGTACCATGAGTGTGAATCACCCCAGCACGTGGCAGATATCCATTGGTCATAGAAGGTAAACTTTAGGATGACATGAAAAACTCTGTACTTCATAGTTTCACACATACTTCCCAGTTCACATGTACATAGAGAACTTCGATGGGACCCACATTCCAACACGCCACGTGTTCACTTCCACGTCATCAAAAAGTTCACGCTCCTAACTCACACGTCAGTCCATAAAGGTAAGCACACAGATAAAGAGCAGAACAAACAAGAAGAAGAAGAAGAGGAAGAAGTAAGAAAGAAAGAAGATAAAAGCTAAGAGAATTAGAGACGCTCAGTACACTTATATCTCGCAACCTGACCATTTTCAGATTCTCTTTCTTTTTCTCCACGCGGGTTTCTTTATTTTTTTTTCTCGGGAACAAACAGGTATTTATGTTGTTTTTTTTTTTTCTCTTTTTTATATTTTGTATTTTATATCTTGTATGGTGTGCATGTGTATCATCTTTGGATTTGTCACCCTTGATCGTTCATGGGTTAAATGAGACGAATTCCAGATTTTTAATTTAGAGATTTTACAGCATAATTGAGATCGCCTTTGTTCTAGTTTAGATTGTTTTGAAATATCTGTCCTTTTTTTTTAAAAATGTTATTGGCTTTTTCTTTCCTAATTTTGGTTGAAATTCTTATGGGTTAAATATTTTTCAAGGTACTTAATTTGAATTTTGAAAAATTATTGTATTAATAAGGGTTTTTATGTAGTCAAAATAAATTATGTATGCAGCTACCACCTTATTCTGTTGAATACAAGCTTTTTAGGAAGTATTGAAGGAAAAATTATATGGTCTGTAGTTTATGAATGGGGAAAATGTTTAGAATTTTTGTTTGAAATGAGGAAAAAATTTCAATTGTTTCTGCTGTTGTTGATGTAATTTGTTTCAAATCTTGGCTTATGATGATTGATATTTTGTTTCAGATCTTGGTATATGATGTGGTTTGATGTTTTGTTTCAGATTTGGGAAGTGATAAAGAAATCCTTTTGTTGCAAAAGAGAGTGTGGATGTAATTCTACATAATCTCAA
The DNA here is from genome assembly GCA_035584115.1 of Cedrela odorata. Classification (NCBI taxonomy): domain Eukaryota; kingdom Viridiplantae; phylum Streptophyta; class Magnoliopsida; order Sapindales; family Meliaceae; genus Cedrela; species Cedrela odorata. Next base: position 3,292,051 of record JAXCLQ010000009.1, read on the forward strand.
ACGTGAAATCAACAGACAAGGTTTTTGAATTTCAGGATTGTTTATGATTGAAGACTAGGAAATGGAGAAAACTTGTGTGTTTTGTACAGCATTCAGGCCAGTCGTTTACTGCAAGGCTGATGCAGCACATCTTTGCCTTTCCTGTGACGCGAAGGTGCATTCAGCGAATGCTCTTTCTAACCGGCATCTCAGAACCCTCCTTTGTGACTCCTGTAGACAGAACCCGGCTTATATTCAGTGTTTGAATCACCGGATGTTCATGTGTCATGGATGCGACCAAAGCCTGCATGGCGTCTCGTTACAACATCAGAAACGGGCTATCAACAGTTACATGGGTTGCCCTTCTGCTAAAGATTTTGTGGCAATGTGGGGTTTTGAATTGAATGAGTTGGAAAATAATCCTATTCCGGATAGGCCTTTTTCCCATTCTTCTGGTCCTGAAAATCCAGGTGTGGACAATTCAGATATTTTCGGACAGTCTTCTTCACAAATTGGAGGCTTTACCATTACATCTAAAGCCAGTTGTGCAACTTCAGTTTCCACTGCAGAATCTGAAATGGGATCAACCAGTCAAAGAAGTCTGGTAAATTTCTTAAAACATTAGTCTGTCAAATTTCCTCATCCGGTATGAGTTCACAGTCCTGAAAAAATTACTATTGTTTGCTTTGCAAAGAAAAATATGTCAAGTTTTGAAGGTCCCTCAAGTGTACCCGTAATTTGTTCTAGTTACCTTCCGTAAGTAATTGGTTGCAGACAATATGCTGCTTTGTGGATGATTGCGAGTTTATCTTGAGATATACCTATATTGTATCGCTAACTCTTTTTCGCCGACCTCCTTAGTGTAAATAACAATTAAAACTGGTGTTTTTCCAACTGCAGTCATATGATTTTAACTATGATAAAGCTGTTTGGTCAGTTGTAAATAGGAGTTATCCTCAATTTAATTATCAACCAGGAGTCCAGTGTTATAGTTAATTATAAACTTTTTTATGTCTACTAAGAGTTTTGTATGATTTGCAGTTATCTTATGAACGGACTCAGCAGCAAAACAATTCCTTCAATTTGCAACAGATTCTCAACTTGAAAAGGCTTAATCTCACAGAAGGAAATAACTGTTTTCCTTTGATTCATGGCAAAGAACAAACTGAAACATCTCCAATGCATTACCCTTCAAAGAAGCTTGATGAAACTCTTGATCAGGATTTACAACATGGCCACTATCTTGCCGCTGCTCTTCAACAAAGTGAGAATCTCCTTCACGAGCTGAAAGTTGACCCTTTGCTGTTGCCATTTTCCCAACTGGAGAATATACCTTCGCCTTCAACCGTTGGGATGCCTTTCCACGGAGAATCGTTTTGGCAATGCAAGAGTCCAGTTCAAAGTAACGAGGTTTGGTCAAATCATCACTAATCATTTCAATGGACTCATTAGCAATAGATCACTTGATATTTCTTCAAACTATAAATCTATAACTGCATAGAAGTGTTTCAAGTAGATGAAGTTTCTATAAAAATCAAGCTACATGGAGTTTGTGTTTGACTGAATCCTCTCATCTCTATGAAGAAAAGGCATGAATTTTCATTGATTTATCGTAATTCTGTTCTGCAACTTGAGCAAATTGTTTCTATAAAAATCAATCTACATGGAGTTCGTGTTTGATAGAATCCTGTCATCTCTATGAAGGCATGAATTTTCATTGATTTATCATAATTCTGTTTTGCAACTTGTGCAAATTGTGTTTGTCTTTGAAAAAACATCACAAAATCCTTTATATAGTTGTCATGATAATAACAAGAAGATGCTTGTGCTTTCGATATCTGATTGCAGTCACTTCTATGGGTGAGTATAACTAAAAAAAAATGCTAAGCTCAAACTTTCAAATGAAAGTTTTACACTTTGTTGATTGATTATTGCAGTTTTGGACTCGAAATATGCAAGACCTTGGGGTTTGTGAGGACATTGTTTGTAATGATGATTTTGACATACCCGATGTGGATTTAACATTCCGAAACTTTGAAGAACTATTCGGAGGTGATCAAGATCCAGTCAGAACACAGCTTGACAATAAATATATGTCATGCTCCTCGGAAAAGAATATGTCCCTTGATAAACGGAATAAAGGCAATGCCAGAGCAATACAGGTTTTGCACCGTGCTCTTTTGTATACTTTCTTTTAAATTTCCATTACTGTTTTGGTTTTCGAGAGATAGTCCGCTGAACTAGATTGAATATCGCTGTTGCACTCTTTTGATATGTTTAGCAGTGAAATATGTGCATTGCAATATATTTAACACATTTTTTCATTCATATCAGGATGCTTCTGTCACTTCATCTGTTTACGTTGCCAATTCCACTAACAAGGACAACAATACTAAACAAATTAATATCTTTCCGGGAAACATGGGCTCTCCTTGCCCACTTCGACCATCTTATTCAACTTTGTCCATATCTACATCAAGGTTCGGTGCTGAAAGCAGTGGTACCGATAGTTTTGATAGCAGAATGTCTCCTATTACAAGAGGAGAGGCTTTGTGCCACTCACCTGACCTGGAGTATGCACATTCAGAGGCCAGAGAAAACGCCATGATGCGGTACAAAGAGAAAAAGAAAGCAAGACGGTAGCTCTCAAATTTCTCTCCTGTTTTGGAATAAGTATCAACGATTTCAGAAATCACGGTCATGTTAAATTCCTTGTTAGTCGAAATAGTACGAAATTCATGTTAAATTTTTTTCTAACAATCTGTACGAGTGATAACATAATTCTGCAGTATCATTGGACATATTTGTGTTTGTTTTCAGAACATAAAAGGTATAACTTTGTGAATCTTCCCGATTTGTCATTGTTTCTCTTACAGCACATTTCTATTATCCTGCAGGCAGGAGAATCAAATTCGATACCCATCTCGAAAAATCAGAGCAGATGGGCGGAAGAGGGTGAAAGGCCGATTTGTGAAGACAGAAGACTATGATTCGGACGCTACAGATGTTACTTGAAGTTATTGAAATTCTTGCACCATACGTTTTTGTAAATATATCACTATTCCAAAGTGAATTTGCAGCACAATGTTACTTTCTTGTTAACATTTCCATTCGACCAATTCTTTTCAAGTTCTTCTGCATAGTTTCTATTATGATTTCGACAGAGCGCTATAAGATCAGCGGCTTGGAATTTGAATTTGATCTAGTCTGTAAGTCTTTACTCTGTAATCTTAATCCACTTATCTCCATTCATGTCATGCTATAGCTGGTTTCCAAGAATACCAGGAATTACTTTCATCAACCAAGAAAAACAGAAGGAAAATTACTTACAAGAAAAATTTATTGTTCAATGGAGCTGACATTCATGTATTAGGATGAGAATGAAAGTTACAAATTTTGCAGACAGTTCACAAACCATAAAGGTATAAAACATATTGACTGGTCCGAGAAAATTAGGCTCATTCGTATTTTTTTATTTGGTTTATCTCGTGTGTGATTTTTAATAAGCTGGTTCGACGCAACCCACCATTAGTCCAATACTATCTGTACTGTTATATGTTGTCACAGAGCCTTTTGCCATGATAATACCCAGCAACAGATAATGAAAATAAAAACAAACTGTAATGAAAATGAAATGGAAACATAAAAATGTTGTCACAAAGCATTATACATGACCAAACTTAACAACCATGACAACATAGAAAACAGGTTTCCATTGGTGGGATCACGCACCAAACACTTTTTATTAGTCAAAAATAAAAATAAAATAAGTAAATAAATAAAAGCAAACAAGTTGTTATAAGTTGTAATAAAGAAGCAAACAAAAGAAAAATGATGGCTTGGCCTTAATCTTTCTTCATGACTTGTAAATGAAAATCACCACCAAATTCCAATTCTTGTTTCAATTAACTTGTAAATCAAGCAATTTGTCTATTCAAATCTCTCTAACCGATAGGGGACCTTTGGCTTTTGTAATTAACTCTTAGATGTTAAACTTTATCATCTTAAAATTTGTAATTTATGTATTTATTAATTTATTTTTAAAATCTAATTCGATTTTAGAATAATGTTGATAGGTACATACATTCATGAATCACGAACCCCTCAATTATTGCCACGTCAATGTTATTGCAGTTAAAATGAATCATTTGCTGGGTCCCAAAGGAAAGTAAGCTTCACTGATCGAGTGTCGGTCGTCTGATGAGTGACGGGTCATTCTCAGGGGCAACTTCGTAATAAAATCTAACAGTAAGAATATTTGCGTCATTTCTCAAATATTCCTCGGAACTTCGCTTCCCTACTGTTGACGACGGAGGTGAGGTGAGGTAACTACCTTAACTCACCCTCTGCAGTGCATTTTTTCCGGTTGTTGTACAATTTACACGCAAGATTTAATGACTAAAATGCCATTAATAAAATCCGCTGAGCCAGGCAATTCGTGAGGGCATATGAAGTAAAATGTCAGGAAACGATAAGCAATTCTGTTAAGAGTAGAAAATGTTTAAAACGGTTTCTGATATCGGCCTCGTTGCACGCCAAACATGCCTTAATGTTTTCCCTCCAAATTTCTTCCCCTATAAAACTCAACCCTAACTACTCGCTTCTTTTTCTCTCTCTCGAATTCCGAGCAAGAATTAAAGGATTCTCTCTTCTTCAAGGTCCCGTTCAACCATGTAAACTTGTCGTTTTAAGTTCTTTTGATTGTCAATACGACATGGAGTTTTTCATACATTCTATTTTTCTCTCTTCGTTGAAGATTGAGTTTCTTTGAATTGATCATATTTAGTGTTTTGTTTCATTGTAATTGATGTAATTCTTGCTGTGATCTTGGTTTTTAGTTAGTTCGTCGTTTTGATGGTCGAAAATCATCAAAACGACGACATGTTCAATCGATTGATGAAGGTTGAGCTTCCTGAACTTATACTGTTTGTTTTATTTCTTGTAATCTAATTTATAATACTTCTCGTGATTTGGATCGATCGAGTTTTTGTTTAGTGTTTTATTAATTTACTGTTTCATTGATTCAGAACTTAGTCTCTGCTTCTAATTGTTGTTGTCGTTTGATGAATTCCGATTACTGAAACGATGTGTAGTCTCAATGCATATATATATATATATATATATATCTACTTTCAGTGTTGATTTCAGATTGAATTTCTTGAATTTTATTCCATTTCTTGTAATTCAAGTATTGTTTGTAGCAATGTTGATTTAATTCTATTACCTGTTAGGATTGATTTTTTTGTTAGTTACTGTTTCATCGCTTTAGATCTGATTTTTTTCCTTGTAATTTTGTGTTTGGATATGCAGCAAATGCAGAACGACACCTTATCAGGCACCGCCTATGGCAGCCACGGCGCGGTCAGTACAAAATCACAAGATGATCGAGACGGCGACGCTTTTGCCTCTCTGTACTCTTCCTTGGTTTTGGCTCCAGAAACCACATGCTCTCACACACCTTACACGGATCCAACGAACATACATGACTCTCTCTACTACTCAGGCCTCTTAATTCGACAACAAGAGCAAGAGCAACAGCAACAGCAACAGCAACAACACCAGGACATGATCAACCGCCACAATCTCTGTCTCACGCGCCTCCGCGAAGCTGCCAAAGAAGCGGAGATTCTCCGTCAGGAGAACGCCTCGCTCCGATCCGTCAACCGCGAACTCAACAAGCATATCAGCTTACTCATCAGATCCTCTGTTAACGACCACTTGAGTTCTACTAATAACAATGATGCAGCGACATCGTTGGGGCTGGTGAATGCGATGCGCGGGTTGAGTATTGGCGGTGGTGGAGGAGGAGGAGAGGAGGCGTGTGTTGAGAGTCCGACAAGCGTGATGGAGAATGTGGAAGTGAAGAGGATCTCGCTGCCTAAGAGTATCTCTGTGAGGTCGAATGGATACTTGAAGATGGGTCAAGCTGCTGCTCCTGCTCCTGCTCCTGCTCTTGCTCTTGCTCCTGCTGCTACAAGTAAGACTCGTCCTCGGACGGCTACGCCTCTCAAGCCAACGGTAAGTAATTACCATTCATACCCTTTGTCTTTTCGCCAAAAATAACCATTTATGATTTATGTCACCAAATCTAGGGGAAAAGAAATTTTGTATGTAGCATAAGATCATGGGGTTTGGTTGTGTGACGTGTACAAATTAAGGGTTTTGATGTGTTTGTGATAACTAATTTATTAATGTAAGAACATTTTGATGATAGTATTACTTTAGTGCAAATATCATGATAATATCAAGACAGTTACCGCATCAATTAGTACATGACACTCTACTAACTACTTTTGTTTTCAGTTGGTTAATAATATAGATATATGTGAAAGGTGAGCGAAGTTGTTGATGTACACAAATGTGAATAATCTGCCAATACTCAATATGCTCCATCAATCTCAATGTTTTGCCCTGGGTTATTATCCATAGCTTATATATATGTGGCCTTATTTTTCACATCATCAAATAAATACACGTACATCTTATACCTTGTTAAATATTAATAATTTATTTAGGAATTATTGCTTGCCATTACGGACCTTAATGATCAATAGATTATATTAATAATTTCGATTAATGTACAAGTAGAACTTTGAGTTTTAATTGTATTGGCTGAGCTTGTAATGTGTACTAGTTGAACTGTGAAGCAAGTCAATCATAAGGATGATGATAAATTTATGCAGCAAAAGGTGTATGTGAAAGGAGGGAAGCAAGAGGAGGAGCCACTCGAACTGGAAGTGTACAACCAAGGCATGTTCAAGACTGAACTGTGCAACAAATGGCAAGAGACTGGCACATGCCCATATGGTGATCACTGCCAATTTGCTCACGGCATTGAAGAACTCCGTCCAGTCATCCGCCACCCACGCTATAAGACTGAGGTCTGCAGGATGGTCCTTGCCGGCGATATCTGTCCCTATGGCCACCGTTGCCACTTCCGCCATGCTCTTACTGAACAGGAAAGGTTCATGGGCCACCTTAATCCCAGGTCTATCAAGCTTAATTGACAGGTAAAAGCATCAATTGATATCAGGTTCTGAACTTGGATTATAATGATTTTAATTGTGATCAGAGAATTGTAAATGGGTTGATGCATACGGAGAATGATGTTTATAGCCATATATTGCTTGAGGAGAATGGTAAATAATATTCTTACGGTAGATACTACAAATATATGGTGGGAGTTGGACATACATAATATAAAAATAAGTAGACTCTAGTATCATAAAAGTTGGACAACTTGGTTTGGATAAAGTTTTGTGGCCCTCAAAGGTGGGAAATTTGAAGAGGTTCTGGAGAAAAAAGACTTGATATTTTGATTATTTCTGCTCCCTTTTTTTCTTAGATATGACAGTTGAGGAATCTTACAATATGAGAGGAATGCATTGTAGTGATGTGTCTTGATACTGGTTAAGTAAGCAATTTTTTGCCATTCATATATAGTTGGTTCATTGTTTTCCATTTGCCTTTCTGTTCTGTTGTTGCCTTGACCAATTTATTCAAAATGTATGATTTTTGTTCATGATGTTAGGGGATATATTTTTTTAGTTTGGTTTCATGGTCAATTTAGTTACGGGGGCAGAGCTGGTCCTAACTAGTTTGGACGAGAGAAAATTGGCTGTTGGGCCTGCATGACCCACTATTTAAGGCCTAAAATGAACTGGACCTAAACATCCTCGCTCTCACAAAATGGTCCATACTTTGAATTGTGTGGTGATTCCTCGCGGGGATTGATGCTTTTCAGCCCCTACTTTTCTTGAATCGGGTCCTAATTATTGTCAGAAGTTTCGATACTTAGCACAATTGAAAAGAGGTTTGACAAAATAAAATGAAAAAATTTGAATAGCTCTGCTAAGTTTCATTTTGAATGTGTTGAAACGAATTAATGATTTATTAGAGTGGTGTAGAAGGAGTCAGGTAGGCATACCCATATACTGATTATAATACACACTTTGTAATTTTATTTGGGTTGAGATGAATTTTATTTATTTATTGATAATTGACGGAAAAAACACTAAAAATAATTCTTGATCGCATAATTAAATAAATAGTACTGAGGAGCTAGGGTTTAGTCTTTTTAGTTGTCGCTTGATTTTACTAGCTAGCATGAATCACGATCAAATGGTCATGCATGGTGGCGTTAATGGTTTCTTGCAGTTGGTATAAGAGGACCTTAATTACTTGATAAATCTATCTTCTATTATCATTACTTCTGCTATACTTTTTATTTAAAAAAAATAATACTAATTAATTACTTAATATGCAACCCTAAACTCTTAGTCTTAGAAACGGTTATAGGTAGAAATTCTTCTAAAATTATCAAATTTGACTCTAAATAATTGATAATACGTGATCGATCTTTACCTAATTATTAAAATTTTGAAACGAAGAGTTTCAAAATACAATATTACTATATTTTATTTATTATTATGTCTACGTACCAACAAGATCGATAACTTACAATAAGCCATATATATATGTAAGTCGATCGTCTTAGCAATATCTGCTTTTAAACTTGGCTTTCAAGCCATGCTTCATGTGAAAAATTATACTCTCTGCAGGAATTCCAGGGGAGTCCAAAACTTCTACATGGTAGTTAATTATAACTGATAGTTGCAGCAATAGCTTTAATTCATAATTTTGAAAGCCATTTCCTTCCCTAGACGAATCCTCGGTCCAGCATTGAAAGCAAACAACTTGTTTGATGGCTCATGTTTAAGTATTCTTCCTGCTTTTTCATTACTGCGTATCTCTTGCTTGAACTCATGGCAATCTTCGGATTTAAACGATCAAAAGTTAGAATTCAGAATGTCGTGTTCAAGACAGATTCTATGCAGAAATGTAGCTGGCTGATACTGCCTGAGTGTTTACGACCAAGCAACTGCATTGAGATAAACCAGCTGCTTGCTTATTATGTCTTCTTGTATACTCGAGATTTCCCATTTTTCTCCTTGTTTTACTGTCAAAATTTGGCTGATTTCCTCTCTAATTTTCATTTCAACCAAAGGGTTCTGAGAAGGAAGATAGAAGAACCAAGTGAGAGCAGCACTAGCCGTGTCTTACGTCGCAAAAAAGGAATGTCAAAACAGAGTCTTTTATGGTTTCTTCAGGGTGAATTTGGATACGAAAACTTCATGTTCTGTTAGAAAACACTCTAACACGTCCAACCCTTCTTCGTCTACTCTTTTGCTTAATTTCTCTCTTCATTGATATATACTTGTGTATAATATCTCGCAAAGTTTCTTCTCTTTCCCTACTCCCAGCCATCTTTGTAGCTTCCACAAATATCCCGGCATCATATGCTGGAAAAGTACTGCATCAAAAGCTTCATCCATATCTTTAATGTTTGCATTCTCACCAAAAATAATGGAGAGAGTTTTCGGGTTGTAGCCTGTATACAGCTTGCAAGTAAAAAGTATAAAAATATGCTTGTTTGAATAGAAAATCAAGAACAGAAATCAACCCTTCTTTTATATTACCACGAGCGACCTTGGCCGTGAACTGGTGAGTTTGTCTGTGACTGAAATAACCTTGAAATATTTTCCTGTAATATTTCCACTTCTCAAAATCCAAATTGAAAATCGAAACTCCAGTATCAAATAGTTCTATGGACTCGGGCCTTTGGATAATTAAAAAAACACCAGCTCGTTATGGGTTTCACGTTTGCAGGATCGCTTTCGCTTGTTGGGGCAGAAACGCCGCCGTGGATTTGAATTGTGCCTTTGCTTCTCTCTAGAAGCTCAACTAATTTGTCCCGAAGACAATGGAGGTTGAAAACCAACGTAGGCAGCATCCGGCCAAGCGGCCAATTTCGTGGGAGCTGGCCATGGTTATTGTTTTTGAAGAAGAAGATAATTGCTAAGATAAGTTGAGGTACCATAGCAGAAATCTGTCAGGCCTAGAAGCTTGAACTTGTAGTTTGCCGCAGAAGCTGTGTTGGCTCAAGCTGCTTTTAACAAGCAAATTGTAGGATCAATTTGACCATTTATTATATTTATTACTAAATTGTACAACTTTAATACAAATATATATGCAAGAATATTGAAAATTAGACCAAGAGTTACTCCAATTCATATTGAAACTTATTAATTATGATAACAAAGAACAAACAACTGATAGTTATGCTAGTAATAATTAATAAACACAGAACGAAAGTGGCCTAATGGGCTTATCTCATATGGCATGTGGGCCTTGAGATCTAGAATCAACGAAGCCCACATGATTACCGCGGGTCATTTATTTGAGAAAATATAAAACTTTAGGGATCTTGATGTTATTATCCTATTTATATAATGTGTATATATTTCCGTTTTCAGACAAGTTGCTGCATGCTGTCAGTTAATCACGTGCTCCATATGAATTCTTTACGGAAGCGTGAGTGATACCACACCTTCCCCACTTTAATTTTCCTGACTTTATTCGGATTCCAAGATGCTTTTGTCTCCTCTCCACGCGTCTTTAAATTCATACCCAATCAAGCGAACCCTAATTTCCTAATAAGCGCTACGAAGAAAAGATTGCGAAATGGGGGAAAGGAATGAACTTGTAAGATGTTTTCGGTCATGGGAGAGTTGGCGAGGAATTTTTTTTCTCAATTATCAAATAAAAAAAGAAAAGGTTTTTTGTTTTGAGATGACGAATTTCTTGCCAACTCCTCCGATGCCGATGATTTCTTATGGTTTCAGTCCTTTCCTGACCAATTCTATCTGGGTACAGCTTCGTTTGAAGAGGAAACTCATTTTGAGTTCTGTAATTCCGAATAATTTCTAGTTTCTTCTCCCTTTACCTTACTTTTCTAGCTTGATAATGTTCATTTTTGGTAACCCTGTCTTGTTTATTAGTATTTTTTTTTTATCGTGTGTTGGATATATTTTTGTGACATCCTTTTTGATTTTCTGAGTTGCTATAAGATGTAAAAATTGGAGAAAAGATTTGTGGTTGAAGAAGTTAAAAATGAAACATAATCAAATAATTTAATTAATATACTATTACTTGTATCATTTGGTATGCAATAACATCCAATGAGCCTATATTTAGATGATTAAATGCTCATTAAACTTTATTAAGTATTGTATGGTTGATTGTTTTGGTTATCATATTTGGAACTATTATTCATTCGATCTTAATCAACAAAGAAGTGGATGATAAATTAAATAAGATTGAAGTGAAAATTATCAGGAGTTTATGGGAAATGATTTTTGGTTGTTCATTTGAAATCTTGTGCTTGCTTTAGAATCATGACTTCAAGATTATGTGGTCTTGGAAATTTTGCAGATGGGAAAATTGGACTCAACACAATGGAGTTGTTACATTTTACCAAAACATTGTACTATGACATTGTCTTATACACATGTAAGAAGGATCAACTGATTATATAAACGACGAGCAACTTTTACACAATACAAACTTTAAGTAACTTTACATGGAAATTTTGACCAAAGATGATAAGGGGAAATTTTATACAGGGTTAAGACATAAATTATGCTCAAGTTTTGAGTGGATTTGCTCTATTAAACTGCTCCTTGTATGATGGAGGACTTCTGTGAGCGCTGTGGAATATCTGAACTGATATGCCTGTGAAACTTTTCCTTGTAGCTTGTTTGTGCAAAGGTCGTATAGTTTTTGTTATTTTCCACTAGGTGGACTGTCTGACCCGCTCTTGATCGATTTGGAGGAAGAGCTGGCAAGAGCTGCTTGAATTTTGCCTTTTTGATTCATGTTTTCTGAAACTGATTACTCCATTATTTCTGAATGCTTGCCTGCTTGGATTGCTTTGGTGATGATATCATGATCTTTCATCCCATTCATCAACTTGTCCAGATATATTCCCAGAACATAATTTAGGCTTTTATGAGCTTGTGGCAGATGAAACTGGTCTAGGAAATCTTTATCTTTCATGGATTGATGGTGTTATATATATGACATTCAGAAGACTCCCCACTATTTCTTGGTGGTAACTGATTCTGAACAGACTCATCAGGGAGCTCAATCCTCCCAGGGGATTCATATTCTTGTGTCTCCTGAGGAATCCCCTCTCGGATTTGCCATTCCTCGGGAAATTGGACAGTGCTCCATATAATGGTTCTGGAAAAAACCCTGCTTGGAAATCTGACGTTTGTTTGATAAAAAGTGGTTCTGTCAACGGAGCTAGAGACTTTTGCTGCCGGGTTAGTTGACTCTTGCATACACTTGTAACAAATTCTGTACTTCAACAGAAATGGGAAAGAACCCTCATGCATGTCTAAATTGTCAAACTTAACATAGAGTGTTAGGACGCGCAAAATGGTTGGATCATGAAGATAAACCATAAAGTTCGGAAAGTAATTGAAATGAACGGGGCCTTCAACCAGACTTGATTGAAGAACACTCAGCAAAGAATCATAAAAATCAAGTATCCTCCTGTCACGCAGGCAAAGCAAAACGGATGTGTCGGGTACTTGGGTGAGGGCTATTACACCAACTTGAACTAATCCTATATGCAAATATTTATATTTTTTTCTATGTTTTTGAATAGCGCATAGATCAAATAATTGAATCGGCTCTTGCTGGTTATGTAATAGAACCGTTCCCTCAGTGCTTTTTATGGAATAATTTTTTTTGAAATTGAAAATGCTTGTTTGATATATTTCATCTTTTGAAATTTTTGGAAGCTCCCCATTCTGAAATTTATGTGCCATGTTATAGATGACTCAACGGTCTCACAGGATGAAATTGCAACTGATAATTCAAATATTTGTGTAGAATAAAAGTGTCTGTAAACTTACAGGGAAACTTTGATGTGAGATGATCAGGAAAATCTTTGATGGCTTGATGCAACTCCTCGACTATGGGTAACAAGAGAATTAGTTTTGAAGGACTATGCAGAAGTTTTATGTGGTGTTATTTTATCTGGCGAAACTTTCTCTTAAAACTGCTTATGTCATCTTCTTTGATTGAGGAACCTATTTATAGGCATTGAAGTAATTTAATCTCTTGTGCTCACCTTTGTGTAATTTAATGAATTATTTGCTTTTGCAGTGCTTTTGCTTTTATGATTGTCCTTGGCTGCTTTAATTTCTTTATCGTATTGGGATGACTCATGGATTTGCTTGTGTTGATAAACCATTGATTGAGAAGGATTTCCTAAGAGTCATATTTTGGTGAAATTTGGGTATTTTTATATATAGGAATTAAACCAAATACCCTGTGTTTTGCTGTTTATATGAGATTATGTGCTCAAACTTCAAAATTATATTCTTAAAAATTTGTTGGAGATGATTAATTAGGGAATTTTTGATACAGGATTAAGGCAAGGCATGTAGTACTTTTGAGAGCAATTTTCCTGCTTGAAACTGTTTCATTCCACAGCGCAAGCGAAAGTGGGGCTAAGAAAATTAAGCTTTATGACACAAAAACTTCTAAGAGAAGTTTTATTTGGAATTCCTTACCTCACATACTCTCATGATTAAAACTGCATGTCTCCTAGCTAATAGAATTTCTCTGTTGTGCCTGTGATGATACTACCAACTTGAATTATTTTGCTTTTGCTTTATTGCTTTTACTTTTACTTTTGGCCAAAGCTGCTTTGGAGTTTTTGTTTTATAGTACTAGTGGCACATGAGTTTGCCTTTGGAGGACGACTTATTCTTTTGACCTGCATCACTGTTTGATGCATAGTATAAAAATGAGATTGAATTAAAATAAGTTAATATTATATTTAAGAGTAATTTTATATAGAATAAATTATTTGAAATTTATATAAATTATTTTGAGTTTATATGTTTAGTAAAAAAATAATAAAATTTTATATATAACAATAACTTTTGAGATAATATAAGATACGATGAAATAAGTATTTAAAGTTAAAAAAATAATTTATAAATAATTTAAATTAATATTTGAAAATATTTATTTATTAATAATTTTAAAATAAAATTATATATATAATTATTTTATTTTATTTTATTATATGTCAAACATAATATAATATTATATATATAATTTTATATTATCTATTATTATTTTATATTATCACATTTTATAATAAATTATTATTTTTATTATTTTTTTATCATAATTTATCTTACGTACCAAACAACCTTTAGAATTTATTTGTTTCGGATTTGAGTTATTGTAATTTTTACAATTGTTCTTAAAAGAAATCATTAATATATCAAATATTAGTAAATAAGTTTTAACATTGTTAAAAATTAGTGTTTATCAAATATTTTAACTATTATATTTCATATGATTATTTACACTTAAAACATATAACACAAAATAACAAATTTAAAAATAACTTGTCACTTTATGAGTTATATTTTTTTTGATGAAAAATTTTAAATTATAAAAAGTGAATTTTTGTTTACATATTTTCAGTCATATTTTTTGTTGATTTTATGATTTAATATTTATAAGTCATTTTGACAAAAAAAAAAAGACTTTATTTTCGTAAATAAGATCTAAAATAAAAGATATTTTGAAGAATTTTTTAATTTTAACAAAAAATAAAAAATAATTAGTATAATAAATAAGATGAACTTTATAGAAATGGTTTTTTTTTCTAAGATGTTTTAAAAATAAAAAAAAATAGATATAATAAGTAACAATAAAAAATGATAATTTGCCAAATTTTAAGATTATATTAATATATAATATTTTTTTTAATTCTATCACAATTTGTCAAAACAAATAAGGTCGGATTGGAGTGTTAAAAAATGCATAAATATTTATATATTTATATATTTTAACACATTTTGTTTAACACATTTTTTTAAAAAAATTATTAAAATATTATTTGTAAATTTTTTTAATATTATTATAATTTGTATGCAGTTCTTTGAAGAAAGAAAATATATAAATATAAATATAGAATTAATAATTAAAATATATGAATAATTATTTTTATATATAATTTATATTTATATAATAATACCATAAAAGTTCAATAAAAAAAATTTATCCCTAAAATTTTATAAATTTGTATATTAATTAATGAGCGCCCAAGAATTACTATTATTATTTTTTTTTTTCACGGGACGCAGAGGTAATTGCCATCGCATAGGATTCCTTCACAATATAATTTTCTTATTGAAGCTTGTGCTTGTCACAATGTTTACCATTTTTCTCGTTGAAGCTTCTGTCACTGTTGGTTGGACTAAGCACAGTACCTTTCCACTGTGTTCCAAACCTTTTTCGTCTTTACAATAAATCAAAAACGGAAATCCCTCGAACCACGAAATGAATCTTTGAAATCTTGACCTTCAGCCCTGTTTCACACAAAACCATTAACTCCTAGAGCTTGCCTATTTAATAATCACTTGGCATTTCATTTTCAGTCGGTCATTAGTTAATAGAGAGGAAGAAGAGGAGAAAACACAGAGAAGTGATTTGAGGATGTATCGGGAAATGGGTGAGTTGGAAAAAGATAAAAAAATTTCTTTGAAGAAGGAATATATATATTCCTACTCCTCCCATTCCTGTGACTTCCTGTAGTTCTCTCTTTTCTGTCTCTATGCATGATTTTGGCTTTTGCTGCTTGGTAAGATCACTGTTCTTTGTTCTTATTAATAATTTAAGTTATAATCTGCTCTCAAAACTTATACCAATTGTAGAATGATGCTTTGCATATCCAGAAACATTAACAATATAAATGTTTCCTCTCAAACGGAGAGATATTTGTTCTCACAATCTCTTTCAATATCTTGCGGAGATTCGAACTTCTACTCTAAACATGAGGGTGGAGAGGTGAGAACCACCC
>JAXCLQ010000009.1:3314262-3330204 GCA_035584115.1 Cedrela odorata
CTGTACACCATCTGATAGTGTACGGTGGCCATGTAAGTTGGGCTGGTTGAGACTGCGCTTGTGATATGGATTTGCAGCTTTAAATAAGTTAAAAGTTGTGGGTCATCTATAGGCATGCTGGCATTGGGGAACATGGTGACCATGATTGTTCCAGGTTTAAGTGTTGTCTGTATTGTGCCGATACAGACATGCTCGTAATTGGGAAATCTATTGTTAACTAGTGCTATTCTAGATGTTACTAGAAGTCCTTTTTAAGAAATCTGATTCCACCAAAATGAAGGTGTGTGTAATCTTCTTGTTTCCATGAGGAGATCAAGTGATTTAAGATCTCATCTGGACAAGCTATTCAGATTGAGAAGTTAGAAGTTGGTAAACATTAAACCTACTGCATTGTACATATTCTTTACATTTAGGGGGAGGAAAAGAGACGAGTTTTGATGGTTTTAGTAAAAGAAGTAAAAGAGTTTCTATATACGTGATATGGGTTCATGTATGGAAGTTTAGAAAGAATGAGAGATTTAGAATTAGGGAGGTACTGTATTTTATATAAATTAACAACTTTATAAGAAAGAATGCATTTTAAGGGAGAGTTAGATAAAGATGAGGGTTAGAGAGCCATGAGAAAAAAGTAGATCTTCAACTCAAGAAATAAATAATCAAAATAGTTTGACAAACAAAATAACAAATCATAAGTAAAAATGTTTTTGAGAAAGATGTTACAAAAATTGCTTTTGCTAGTAGTTTTGAAAACAAGACATCGGCTCTAATGCCAAACTATGGGATGGAGTTATTCTTTCGACACCAAGGTATTTCCCTCGACTGCACACCATTTACGACTTATAATATAGAACTTTTATGGCTGTCAACAAGGCAAACTTCTTAGACGGAAAACATGGATCGGTCGGATGTAAAATACCGGAACTTGATTTTTGATCTGCAAGGTCCTTTTAAGAGGCGAGTAGAGAACATACTCTCAATTTCTAGGATTTGTGTATTCTATTTATAAAAATATTTTAAAAATTATTTAGAGAGTTGAAGATCTAACGGGAGAGAGTTAGAAAGTTATAGAGATAGAAAATCTCTAGGTTTTTCAAGCCTTTTTCAAATCTTGCAAAACTTAGATAAACACTCTTATTTATAGTCAAGGAATATGGAATATTTCTGAAATATTACAAACTTAATAATTATACATGACTGACTCACTTTGTTAATAATGGACTAATGACATCATTCATTACACAAAAGGTGCGCAGCCGTGTGGGAAATATAGTGGTGTCGAAAGAAGGACTTCATCCCATTGTTTGGTATCAAAGCGAGTGTCTTGTTTTCAAAATCACTGGCAAAAGTAATTTTTACAACATCTTTCTCAAAAACATTTTCATTTATGATTTGTTATTTTGTTTTTCAAAACTATTTTAATTATTTATTTCTTAAGTTGCATATCTACTTTTTTCTCAAGGCTCTCCAACCCTCATTTTTATCTGACTCTCTCTTAAAACACATTATTTCTTATAAAGTTTATAGTTTATATGAAATACAGTACCTCCCTAATTTTGAATCTCTTTATCTTTTTAAACTTCCATACATAAACTTATATCACGTATATAGAAACCCTTTTACTTATTTTACTAAAACCATCAAAACTCTTGTTTCTTCTCTTCCCCCTAAATGTAAAGAATATGTACAATGCAGCAGGTTTAATGCCTATTAACTCTTGGCTTCTCAGTCTGAATAGCTTCTTATTCTGAACAGCTTGTTCAGATCGAGATCCCAAAGCACCTGATCTCTTCATGGAAACAAAAAGGTTACATATACCTTTATTTTGGTGGAATAAGATTTGCCCTTACATATTATGCATGAAAAAGACTTCTTGTAACATCCATAATAGCACTGGTTGACACCAAATTTCCCAACTATGAGAATGCCTATATCTTATTGGTATTCACACTCGTTGGGAATTCTCTTTAAAGTGAAGGTCCTAGGTTCGAGTCCTAAGGGAGGCGAAATTCCTAAAAGGGAAGGAACAAAGCCCTGAAGGTCCCTTGAGTGGAGTCTAGAAAGGACAGATTCATGTCCAGTGGGACGGGAGGTACGCTGGGCTGTAACGATTGTGACTTGGTAGCCAGGGTGAGCAGAGCCAGTGTAAGGGTGGACCAGTTGTGACCGCGCCGAGGGCCGGGGCCGTTACATAAAAAACACATCTTTTTATGTGACGGGCCTACCCCCACGGCATGAGTCACAACCGGTCTAGCCTTAAACAGCCTAAGTTCTATCTGTTCAGGTACTCGGGACCCGCACAGCTCGTGAAGCCTCGTGGCTCAATAGGTAGGAATTGTCTACTTTGGGCCCAAGGCCTTCACAGGTTTAGCCCTCACATGGTTGCAACAATATTTATCATGGCCCAGTCACAACCGATCTATGTAAAAGTCGCCTCTCTCACGACTTGAACTTAGGACTTAAGCATCCCAAATGCAAGGTGACCATAGCAACACTTAACTCTAGAAATGTCATGGTTACCATGTTCCCCAATTTTAACATGCCTATAAATGACCTTCAGCTTTTAACTTATTTAAAGCTGCAAATCTAGATCGTAGGTGTAGTTCTAACTTGCCCAACTTACTTGGCCACCGTATACTATCAGATGGTGTACAGAGTCTAGAACCATGCTATGAACATCACTTTACTAAATCAGACCTCAAATTTCATCTTCATCAACATGGAATCAGACCAGGTCCCTAGTTGTAAACCCTGTTGTTGTGATTGCAGGACCAAAATAAAGATTTTCTAAAATTTCAGGTAAGTTTAGAATTTATAAAAACAATGAGAAGCTTTAATGATATTTGTCAACTCAAAAATAAAAACACTCACAATAAGCTTGTTTTCTCATTTTCTTCTTCGCCAGAACGCAACTTCTTCTCATTTTTCTTTATTTCTTACTTAAATTTCTTAAAATCTAACTGAAGTTCTTGCCAATTTTTGTTGCCCAGTGATTATTTAACCTCTCATGTACGTATTGGTATCACAATTTAGACGAAAATGGCAAGAAATGGAAACGGAAGAAATTAGCGTTTGAAGCAAAATTGGAGATTTTCATTTTAAACTACTAATTCGAGCTTCTAAAGACTCCAACAAGTTCTAGGTAAGTCCATTAGCCCATTTTAAACTTAATTTCATGATTTTAAACAAATTAAAAATTTAGGGTTATTGTTCACCCGATAATTTAAGTTGAATTTGTGTAAGAAATCTAATTTTGTATGATAAATTGGAATAATTAGAAGTATATAATGACTGTATATATGTTGAATTAACGACTAGAAGTGAATTTGTGGCAATTGAGTAAATGTTGGAAATTTGGTTCGCAAATGCGAAATGTGAATGAAAATGGTAATGGGATTTCACTTGATGGAAATCGGATAAATGACCTTAGTTAGTTAAGCCTCGAGAGATGTATGTGTCAACTAAAAGAATTTAACCCTTTTATCCACACGCATTGCATAAGATACATTTGAGTAAATACTTGGAAAGTGTGGGATTCATTATATATATATTTATGTGATACTAGGTTCGGAGAACCCAAGTGACATGTCGAGTGGGCGCGAGGAGACTTAGAGGGAGTGAATACCCTCCCTTTTGTTGTGAGTGGATTTATACATACATAAGTATTAAATAAATTACATTCGATATTTATACGTACAATTGTATGTTAAACATACGTTTTGAAATGTTGAAATGAAATTTGGAATGAATGTCATACATGTGTTCTACTTTGATATTGGGATGGTTTGTATATTTGTGGTCTGCTGTTTAAACTTTACTTGATATACATGTTTGAAATGGTTAGAGAGGCCAACTTTGAAATATATGTCTTATGAACGCTGTTTGTAAAGATTGATTGAATATATTAAGGCCGGGAAGGCTGGGTTTTGATTTTCATGGGTTTACTATTAATTTGAAAATGAAATATTTTAAATGCATGTATTTTGGTGATGTGAAGCCGTTAAGGCCGGATATTAGTGTATGGCCAGTGGGCCAGATTATTTATTGTATATACAGGGCTGTAACTAATTGACTGACTTATGAGAGGTCGCAGAGGTTACTGGTGCCGCAGTAGGGTTGTATAAGGGAGGTTAAGCTATGGTAAGCCCACGGTGAGCCGGTACGCGGATGTGCAATTATATAAAGAACCTATGGAAAGCCTTGTCGGCTTGATAGGGATCTCCTGGATTTGATGGATACGACAAAGTCAGTCACTTTATCACCAAGTGACTACTCAGGCCAACATAAGTGAGACGGACTTGTTTTATAAATACATGTTTTATATGAAATAAATGATTTTACAAATACATAAGAAATGGTTTTCAGTTTATAAAGAATGTATTGCATATGGAATTTATGCATAACAGACTCATTGATGGATTTTGATGTTACCTCAGGCAAGGTAGCAGTAGGGATAGTATGGCCAGCCTGTGTTATATGTTTAAACTTAAGTGTAAACCAATATAATTGTTTTACGGACATTGTTGTACATGAGTTGTATATATGTATTTAAGCATATTAATAAATAAAATCTCAATATCATGATTTAAAAATGTGTGTGCATGTCTATGCATGTGTTTACTCACTGAGTATAGTTGTATACTCACCCCTCACAATTACAGCTTTCAAGTTAGGAGCGTTAGCTCTTGCGAGGCTTGTGGTAGCGATAGAGAGCATACGGCGCTTTAGGTAGTTTTTTTCCATCTTGACTCACCTGTAAATCTAGGGTCCACTGGATATGTAAGTTAATAGATATGTAAGTTAATGAATATATAGTTATTTTGGAATTGTTTTATTTTGGATTATGAGGAGGATTGTAAACTAAATGATTACATAAGAACTTATTATTTTTGTTCAACCCATATGAAATGTTTTAAATTGATATTTATATAAATTATACATGTTGTGGTTGAATTGATTACGGAGATCAATTCTTTGGTATTATTCCTATGGATGAGATGTTATATTTATAAACTGTTTTCAGGTGTTAAGTAAATGATTTGATAGTCTTATAGGTTTTTGGGGTATATTCTGGACATAGAGAGTGTATCATGAGAATTTGTGACAATTGTCACAGAAGGATCCCAGGGTCGAGGCGTGACACTAGCTGCACATATGTTCCTAAACAGATCTCTCGACAATAACTAAAAGAACTATTACTTACTGAGTGGGTGACATCCTATGAAGAGAATCATCAAGTAGCAGCTACTCAAGCTCAGATTAGCTCAACAGAACCTATTTCAGAAGATCACAAAACGGAAAACTAAAAATATGCTTTAACCCAAAACCAACAAGTCGATTTGATGCTACTTTCCCGACCCAATATATCATCTCAACCTGAGATATATGCTTTGGATGAAAATGACAACCCTATTTAGCTCCTTCAACAACATAAGCCAAATAATCCAGATTGCTCTTGTCCAGCATACATAGAAGATGCATATCCATTCTAACAACGCCCCAGCACAAGAAGATCATACAGATCTCCTAAACATCTTCTCGATAGACAAAGAAAAATGCCCAAAAAGCCCAAATCAAAAACTACTGATGAGTTCTATGAAGCATATAAAAAATGCGTACCAGGGTATGATACACTCGGAGAATCAACTGGTAGATATCAGTTTATTGTTCGATATTCAAACCCTTCATCATCAGCAAACCCTTCAACAGTAACTACTGGCTAGAGTGATAACAACCATAATTACCAAGATCCCCCTCCAAATCTACCTCTCATACCTCCACAAGACCAAAAGCCAAAACATATATGGAGACCAAAACCAAAACCCCCAGCAACTCAGTAAATCGCTATATACCAACCTCTTCCAACCTCTTTCACAACCCAAGATTTCCTTCTTCTCTAAACACAAGAAAACCCAGTCACCAGAGAAAAAACTGCATGGAAGTTTACACCTTCAACATCCAGAACTGCAGATAGCCAACCATTCCAGATTTCCCCAACTGAAGCAATACAAAACTGACAATCTCAAAACGTAGTAGTACAAAACCAGTACCTGTAAAAGATTGATGCTACAGCTACCAGAATTGAAAAGAAACTTGCTCAATAACAAGAGCTTCATCCCATCGATGTACTCAAGAAAAGGATGGAAGAACTCCATCACATCATTATGAGTCAACTCTACAACCAACTTCCTTTTGGCCATTATCAGCAAGAAATGGATAGTCTCAAGAAATAACTTGTTTCCCTTAAGTACATAATCAAACAAGAAAAAGTTTTCTCTTCACCTATATATCTTTTTGATAGGATTTTCTCTAACCCAGAACTACTAGCTTTGTTACCTCCTATCTCACAACCTTTACCAACATAACAGTCGGTCTTCACTATTCTCTTCGGAGATTCTAACTTCTTTCTTCGACACAGACTACATTTATCTCCTCCTCCTCCCAAGCCTAAAAAACAACCAAAACCTCAACCTACGCCACAATCTCCTCCGTATTATTAGCCTTCTCCTCCTCCATAATACTACCAACCTCCTCTTTCATAACCAATCCTACATTTCTCAGCTCCTCTTGAATCAATAAACCAATCACAAATTACTATCAACCCTCTATTTACCTGGTTGAATGATATCACGACTCAAGTAGATTGAGAAATTGATTAGAATATTCAATCATCCTGTTCATCTTTCAGCCCAGAACTAGAAAGTGAACCTGAAGTTCAACAGGTCCTCCTAGTCTTTGCCCAACAAATAGCAGAATCCTCCTACTCTCAACTAGCAGTTCAAGACCCTTCTGATGAAGACATTGCCTCATAAAAAAAAATCCTCCTCTAAAGCCTCAAACACATTTCTACACCTCGCATCCCCCTAACAAAACACCAATGGTTCACCTTCGATGACTGTAGACTCGAAGACCAGAGAAACAGCATCCATGAAATGACTTCATAGTGTAACATTCAAATGTTGAGACCAGATGCCATAGCTAAAGCAATTATTATAGACTTCATTACTAGAATGACAGATTCCCTCAGAGAATGGTGAAGTCAACAAATTCATGTTCTTCATCTACTTTGAATTCCTTAGTAGACCAACACATGTAAAAGACAAAGCACGCGAAGAGTTTTTCAAACTTAAGTTTTGCTCTTTTAACCAGAAAGATCTTAACAAACATTTCAAGATGGTCAAAGAATAATTTTATATAATCGCTGGACTCAATGATCCCAATCTCAAACAAGCCTGTTTAAAGTTCCTCAAAGAGTACAAAGAAACTAGGTCAAGTTTGTGATAGACGAGACCTAAAGATCAAATGCAAAAGAGATTCTTAGAACTGTGAATGTTTTTACAAACACAAAAAGAAACACTTCCAGAAATACAGTAAATCCAACATTACTGCTAGAAAACCAAAGTTCAGAACCAAAAGATTCTTCTGAAAAAAGAAGACCTTCAAACCAGACAAATGTTTCATTTGCCACTTTGCGAAGCAATGCCCTAAAACTAAACATAAAGAAAATGTCCTTAAAATGATTTCCAACATTTACCCTGGAGACATTGATTCTAACATAGAATCAGTTTTTTCAAAACAATTAGAAGAAACAAAGGACACACTCTTCATAATAAGCAAAAAGCTTCATTCCTCAGCTTTAGCCTCTTCCTCATCAGATGAATAATCGTCTGATTCTTGTCAGTCATACCAAATCCAACAACCACAACCTCTTCAAATAGTCTCTTTCAATTTCATTATCCCCAATGTCCTATTTCTTATCCGAACCTTTATGTACGCCAAACCCATAAAACTCGTTGCCCTCATTGATACTGGAGCAATTGCTTCTATTCTCAACCCAACCAAACTCCACTCAGATTATTAGAAACCTCACAAATAGTATTTCAAAGTAGCCAACAATGAAACTTTCTCATAAACCTGATCAGCAAAAGAATCCAGGTCCAGTTCTTTCTAAGACTCTTGGTTCAACACAAATTTCTTATATCCTTTTTACCAGATAGAGATGTCATTATATGATTTGATATCTTAACCCAACTTTTTCAGAAAAGGTTATCCTTAAATTTGAAGGGTTACTATATAGATTCTATTTCCATCCCTAGACCCAGCCTAAAATTCTCCATCTCAACAGCCCAGCTGAAAACATCAAAACCTACATCTTAACCCATTTTGCAACAAACGGACATTCAGATTTTCTGAAAAAATGTTCTAATCCATTATGGCAGAATCCATAGTTTTGGATCACCCTACCCTTTAAGAAACATGAAAACCTCATCCCAACTAAGGCTAGTCACATGGGAATGAATCTAGAACACCTCAAACTTGCTCAACAGGAATTAACTTAACTTCAACAAGGCAATCTCATTAAACCAGCCAACTCTCCATGGGCTTGTCAAGCTTTTTATGTAACAAACGCTGAACATATAAAAAGAAAGCTCAAATTAGTCATTAACTATAGGCCATTAAATCTGTTCTTAACAGATGACAAGTTCTCACTACCTAATAAGCAGTTATTCTTTGCTAACCTTGCACAAGCTAACATTTTCTCAAAGTTTGATCTAAAAGTAGTTTTTTGGCAACTTGGGATATAACCAGAAGATAAGAACAAAACAACGTTTTGCATTTCCGAATCAACATTATCAATGGGCAGTCATGTCATTCAGACTCAAAACAACTCTATCTATCTTTCAAAGAACAATGGTTAAAAAATTTTGCCCCTCTGTCGGCAAATCTTCTCATCTACGTTGATGATTTACTGTTGTTTTCACCTGATGAAGAAACACACATCCAGCACTTAAAATAGTTTCATGACATAGTCCTCATACATGAGATTATGCTCTTTCCAACTAAATGTGTTTTCTTCACAGAAAAAATTGAGTTTCAAAGTATGAAAATTACTAAAGGAACTTACTATCTTCAACCTCACATTGGAACCCAACTCTTTACCTGATGAAAACCTCACAAAAACTCAACTCCAAAAGTTCCTTGGCATAGTCAACTATATGTCAGACTTTATACCTAACCTATCAAACACCCTTACACCTCTTCAGAAAATGCTTAAGGAAAAAGTCTTTCCATGGTCCAAAGCCTAAACACTTGCCATTCAAATATTGAAAGAAATTACTTAAAAGCTCCCTCTATTAAAAATTCCTTCTACAAGAAACATAATTCTTTAAACATATACGAGTGATACTTATTGGGCAGCAATTCTTCTTGAAGAAGAAAAAGGAAAAAGAATAGTGTGTGGGTACAAAAGTAGTAACTTCTCTAATACAGAACAAAATTATCACTTTACTTGTAAAGGAATTTTAGTAGTCAAATGAGGCATTGAAAAATTCTAATTCCATCTCGTTGGATGCAGGTTTCAAGTAGAAATGGACATGAACGCGTTCCCCAAAATGCTTTCCTTTAAGTAAAAGTAGCTTCCAAATTCTCAACTATTAAGGTGGGCCTCATGGTTTTCTTAATTCTTCTTCTCTGTGAATCATATAAAAGGAAAGACGAACGTCCTCGTAAACATGCTATTTAGACCACACCAGCTTCATCAAGCAACTCCAGCTCTCCTACAGCATATGCTCTCTCCTATCAGAGATTATATTACTTCCCCAAACATAACTTTTCAACCTCTTGAAATACAAAGGTTAATCACAGACTCAAGCTTCTTCCAACCTCAGGCATGGAAAGTAAGACTCCAGCACTATAGATCACAAGTTCTTATCACACAAGGAACCTTTGCCTTTGGCAATCTTGAAATAGTTTATCCATACTTCCCATTTATGATGTTGTTTCAAATTAAAGACATTTCCAGAGATTTTTCTTTAGAAAATGTCATATGGTTCTTGTGGTATCTTTTACAGAACCACACAATTGGTATTGAATTCCACATAGCAGACACACTCAAATGGTTTGATACTATTCACTATAGTGAAAGTTAATCCTACACAGAACCCTCTCTTCATACTCTAACGGACAGATTCGTCATATTTCTTACATGGTTTAATGACATGTCACATTGACATGGTCAATTCCAACACCTGTATGTAAGAAACAAGAATCTACAAGCACAAAGAACTAGTAGACATTATATCTTAACTTTCAAAAGGCCTTGCATCCTATGAGTGGAATACGCCTTCAACACTTCCCACAAACAGAAGAGTATGATATCCTATCATCCAGTCTTGTTAGACAAAAAGAAATACATCCCAACGCAGAATTTCTGAAATCAATTCCTGCATTCCTTTGCAATTATAGCCTCCTTTCTTAGTTATCGCACCATGGGAAACATATTCGACAAACCATAATTTTCAAAACTACCAATACAAAAAGATTTTTTATAGCAGTCAGGATGACAACCCAGAAAGCAATAATCGTGGGATCCCCTCACTTAATTTGAGTCTTATCTCAGAATATTGGCAAAATCAACCACATGACCCATAGAGACAATATTTTCCTTACAAGCAGGACCCACTTGACCAAAGTTTTCAAATATAGCCCCTACTAGGCCAATATTTTTAAGATTCCCAAGACCTATGGGAAGACTATTATGTCAACCCCAGAACCCATGACTTTGGGAAAGAATGAATAAACAAAACTGACAATGACACCTCATCTACTTATGCAGATGAGATAAACATGTCCACCAGCCCATTGTCATCCACAAGTTCAAGCGTCCAACTTATATTTAATATGTATTAGTATGTGATGTAATGAATGATGTCATTAGCCCATTATTAATAAAGTGGGTCAATTCTATTTAATTATTAAGTTTGTAATATTTCAAGAATATTTCATATTCCTTGGCTATAAATAAAAGTGTCTTATCTAAGTTTTGCAATACCTAAAGAAGGCTTGGAAAACCCAGAGATTTTCTATCTCTATGGCTTTCTAACTCTCCCCCTTTAGATCTTTAGCTCTCTAAATAAATTTCAAAATATTTTTATAAATAGAATACACAAATCCTGAAAATTGAGAGTATGCTCTCTGCTTGCCTCTTTAGAAGATCTTGCAGATTAGAAATCAAGCTCCGATATTTTACATCTGACCGATTCATGTTTTTCATCTAAGAAGTTTGCCTTATCGACAGTTATAAAAGTTCTCTATTGTAAGTCGAAAAAGGTGTGCAGCCTTGTGAGAAATACCTTGGTGTCGAAAAAAGGACTCCACCCTATCATTTGGTATCAGGGCAGGGTAATCCAAAATTGTGGATTCTACCATAATGGATTTTTTCAAGAAATTTGAATGTCCATTTGCTGTAGAATGGGTCCAGATATAGGTTTTGATGTCTTCAGCTGGGCTGCTGAGATTGAGAATTTTGGGCTGGAACTAGGGATAGAAATAAGATATGTATAGTGAAGTCAACAAATTCATGTTCTTCATCTACTTTGAATTCCTTGGTGGACCAACACATATAGAAGACAAAGCACGCGAAGAGTTTTTCAAACTCAAGTGTTGCTCTTTTAACTCGAAAGATCTCAACAAACATTTCAAGATGGTTAGAAAACTATTCTATATAATCGGTGGACTCGATGATCCCAACCTCAAACAAGCCTACCTCAACCTAATGGGCTAATGACATCATTCATTACATCACAGACTAATACATATTAAACATAAGTTGGACACCTAAACTTGTAGAGAACTATGGGCTAGTGGACATATTTATCTCATTTGCATAAGTAGATGAGGTGTCATCGTCAGCTTTGTTTATCCATTCTTTCCCAAAGTCATGGGTTCCGGAGTTGACATAATAGTCTTCCCATAGGTCCCGGGAATCTTGAAAATATTGGCCTAATAGGGGCTATATTTGAAAACTTTAGTCAAGTAGGTCCTGCGTGTGAGGAAAATGTTGTCTCTGTGGGTCATGTGGCTGATTTTGCCAATATTCTGAGATAAGACTCAAATTAAGTGAGGGGGTCCCACAATTACTGCTTTTTGAGTTGTCATTTTGGCTGTTGTAGAAAACCTTTCTGTATTGGCGTTTTGGAAATCATGATTTGCTGAATATGTTTCTTATGGTGCGGTAGTTGAGAGAGAAGGCTATAATTGCGAGGGAATGCGAGAATTGATTTCAGAAATTCTGCATTGGAATTCCCTGTACTCATATGGATGTATTTCTTTCTATTTAGCAAGACTGTATGATAAGATATCATACTCGTCTGTTTGTGGGAAGTATTGAAGGCGTATTCTACTGCATAAGATGCAAGGCATTTTGAAAGTGAAGATACAATGCCTATTAGTTCTTTGTGCTCGTAGATTCATGTTTCTTACATACAGGTGTTGTAATTGACCATGCCAGTGTGACATGTCATTGAACTATGTAAGAAATATGACGAATCTGCCTGTTGGAGTATGAAAAAAGGGTTTTGTGTAGAATTGACTTTCACCATAGCGAGTAGTATAAAACCATTTGAGTGTGTCTACTATGTAGAATTTAATACTAATTATGTGGTTCTGTAAAAGATATCACAAGAATCATAAGACATTTTTTGAAGAGAAATCTCTGAAAATGTCTTTGATTTGAAATAACATCATATATAAAAAGTCTGGATGAACTATTTCAAGATTGCCAAGGGTAAAGGTTCCTTGTGTGATAAAGGTATGTGATCAGTATCACTTGTATCACTTGAAGAATTCTGTTTCCTGTAGAAGGAATTTTTAATGGAGGGAGATTTTGAGTGATTTCGTTCAGTGTCTGAATAGCACTTGTTTGGGTTGTGGACCATGGAGAGGCTTTTTCCTTAAGCATTTTTTAAAGAGGTGTAAGGGTGTTTGATAGGTTAGGTATGAAGTCTGATATATAGTTAACTATGTCAAAAAACTTTTAGAGTTGAATTTTTGTGAGATTTTCATTAGGAAAGTTAAGGAGTTGGGTTTCAATGTGAGATTGAAGGGAGTAAATTCCTTTAGTAATTTTTATACTTAAGAACTCAATTTTTTTCTGTGAAGAAAATACATTTAGTTGGAGAAAGCATAATTTCATGTATGAGAAGAAAATACATTTAGTTGGAGAAAGCATAATTTCATGTATGAGGACTATGTCATGAAACTATTTTAAATGTTGGATGTGTGTTTCTTCATCAAGTAAGAACAACAGTAAATCATCAACGTAGATGAGAAGATTTGTCGATAGTGGGGCAAAAATCTTAACTATTGTTCTTTGAAAGATAGATAAAGCTATTTTGAGTTCGAATAATATGACTGTCCATCGATAATGTTGATCCGAAATGCAAAATGATGTTTTATACTCATCTTCTGGTTGTATCCCGAGTTGCCAAAAACTCATTTTGAGATCAAACTATGAGAAAATATTGACTTGTGCAAGATTGACAAAGAATACCTACTTATTTGGTAATGAGAACTTGTCATCTGTTAGCAACAAATTTAATGGTCTATAGTCAATAACTAGTCTAAACTTTCATCTTATTTGTTCATTACGTTTATTGATATAAAAAGCTTGATAAGTCTGCGGAGAGTTAGCTAGTTCATAGAATTCATTCGGTCTCAAGTTTATATATATATATATATTAAAATTTATAAATTAATCAATCAATTAATTAAAATAGTATAATGGTAAGTTTTGCACTCTTTCATTTTTTAAGTTCATTTTTATTATTTAAAAATTTAAACAAAATCATAATTAAATAATTTAAAGTTGATCTCAGACAAAATGTTAGTATTAATAATAATAATAATAATAATAATAAACAACATATTGCCTACGAAGGAATTATTGGTGCCGTGAAGTTTAGCTCACCGTTACTCAAAAACTATATAATAATCATTCTCTTTATTTTTTCTTTCTGAACCGGACGCACTAACGCAGTTGCATAGGATTCTTTTATAAATAATTATTAAATATGCACAGAGGTTCTTTAATATTTCCGTCAAGCAACCCACAGCACAGTCCCCACCAAGTATTTGACTACCTGCCAAAACTTTTTCGTACACCAATCAATCAAAAAGCAGCAAATCTTATCACGAGCTGTGAAATCTTGACCATTCAGAGAGTGGTTTCGCACAAACCATCAACTCTACATGCCGGTTTTTACAATTTCAGTTCTTTTATTTATTTCTTTATGCTTGTTATGGTTTTTATCTAAGAAAAAAGTTTGTGACATGGCTAAGAAAAGTAAGAGATACACAGAGAGGAAGGAGAGGAAGATTGAATTGTGAAAATTTTGGGTGATGGGAGGGTTGGAAAAAAGAAAAATTTTCTTCCCAGAAAGGAAATATAAATATTTTTTCCAATTCCTCCCATCCCTATGATTTTCTGCAGTTCCCTTCCTCTATTTTCTGTCTCTTTATATGGATCCAGATATATGGATCCAGAGGAGCCATTTCTTTTGATTCATCACGTGAATCAACTGTTTGGTAAGATCACTCCTTTTTCGATTTTTGAAAATTTTAATTGTTTTAATGTTTTAGGCTTTTATTTATGGTTTATACTTGTAATGTTCTTGTGATTTATTTATATGTAGGCTTGGATCTAAATATGAAAGAGTGTTATAGGAAGGATAAATGCATGGTGATCATGAATATGCCATCATAAATTGTTATAAGTATCATAGAGGGTTGGATCTCTTTCTCCAAAATTTTGATAGTGTTAAAAAAAATTTAAACTAGTTTTTGGGGTTAAATTTTTATCACCAATGTTGTTTAAAGTTTCATCTCAGTCTTCTATTGTTAATTTTGTTTGTTAGAATTTTGTCAGAGACCTCTGTTATCTTAGTTTTCTAAATTAATCACGCAAGGAGAGGTTTTTGCCAAATATAAAAATGGGTATTTTTTAAATTAAGGTTTCATAATGTGTGCCCTTAATCTAAAACAAAATTTAGAAACCCTTAATCTAAAACAAAATGCTCTTCATTCATTTTTGTTGGCTGATCAGATGCAAGTTAAGACTCACAATTACAAATATGAAGAGTTCCCTGTACTTTATTTGGTTGAAATTTTGTTTATTTTTTTCAACATATTAGCTTTTGGATACTTCTCTGATTTCTTATTAGACAGTGGGAAGGAGTTTTGGGATATGCCAATGAATATGATTTCCTATTATTTCTCTCCCTTTCATGTCTTGGTATATACTGTGGCGGATCTAAGATAAGGCTGGAATGAGTTGTAGATTGTCAAACATGGCCAACAATTGAAAATTTGAGCTACCAACAATTTTCAATAGTTTGCCACATTTGACATTCACCCAGTTGAAAACTTGATTGAGAAATGATCATGTCTCCACGTCATACTTTCTCTCTTGTCATTTTATGCTGCTTAAGCTTCTGCTATCATAAAATGCATTATGATCATGAATATGATCATAAAAAAAAAATGTTATTAAGTATCATAGAGGGTTGGATCTCATTCTCCAATTATTTTGATAGTGTTAAAAAATTTCAAACTAGTTTTTGTGATTAATTATTAATTACCATCGTAGTTTAAAGTTTCATCTCAGTCTTCTATTGTTAATTTAATCAATAGACCTCTGTTACCATTAGTTTTCTAAATTAATCATGCAAGAACAAGTCTAATTTTTGCCAAATTTAAAAATGGGTATATTTTAAAATAAGGTTTTCATAATGTGTGCCCTTAATCGAACACAAAATTTTGAAAACCCTCTCCAGTTTAGGTTGAGTTAATGAGTGTGGAGTGCTCTCCCTTTATTTTTGTTGGCTAATCAGATACAAGTTAAAACGACAAATACAAACACCAAGAGTTCATTTAGCAACACTATTTTATTTTGTTGAAATTTATTATTATTTTCAACAGTCCAGCTCAACCCAGCCCGCATCTGGGTCTGTCTATGTTTTCTCACTATATGACTTTTTCCTTCTTGGGGAAAATTTTGAAAATAATCTGACCTTTAACTAATTTTAATTTAATTTTAAATAATTTAGATATTTTTATTCTAATAATTATTTAAACTCTAAACTTTAACCCATAAAATTTTAAAACTTT
>JAXCLQ010000009.1:3338123-3352892 GCA_035584115.1 Cedrela odorata
TTAATTTGTATTTGAAACAAACGTAACATTCCTTTTCAACTCTCTCGTTAACTATATTAAATAATTGCTCCAATTTCAACATCTGAATAAACAAAGGCATTGGAGGTATTTCCAAGCTTTGTGAACCACCTTCACGCATTTGAATTACGATTGGCATGGAAGGTCTCTCTGTTGGATTCCATTGTATGCACCATAGTGCCACAATTGCTAGCTTTTTCGCAATTTCCTCATCCCCATTTTCCTCAAATTCCAAACAAAGCTTTTTCCCTTGCCTCATTTTATTGTAAATCCACTTAGGAAAATAAATTTGGCTTTCGTTTTTAACCTCAGGATCAATATTCTTTCTGCATCCCACCATTTCTAAAGCATTATTCCATTGCTGTAAACATCAGACTTGTAAGAAAACTCTCCGAAATTCATGGAGAAAAGCTCAGGCGCAATATAACCAGCAGTTCCTCTAGCAGCTGTCAATCATACAATGTCTTTGTTCCTTTGAGTACTGCTTGTCAAGCCCGAAATCTGAAATTTTTGGCTGAAAATTATGATCCAAGTAACATATTGTGAGGCTTGATAACAAAATGCAGGATTCTTTGGTTGCATCCGTGGTGCAAATACTCTATTCCACGAGCAACACCAATTGCAATCTTTCTCAGCTTCTTCCAACTCAACGAACGATGAGTTGAGTTGTTCATCTTGTTGAGTTTTGAGTCTGAAGGGAAGTCTGATTTTAGGGTCTTTATAGCTGCATTTTATTGGTTGACAGAATTCATATATATTTTTCGTGTCGTTTTCTGCAGAAGTTTTGGGCTCCTGCATAAGTTAAAAGAAGGAAGATTATTATGCTCATCACAAGGGACATGGAGAAACAGAGAGCAGAGTTTGAAGATGCTTTCGGAGTACTATCTAATAATTCTTATGTTCTTTTCGATAAAAAGAGTAATAGAATGACATTTGCTTCAATATATATATATTTTATGACTTAAAAAGTACATCTTCAAGTCATTGGCAACCACACAAAAGGTTAGTCCACTTGAATGATTGAAGCCAACATGATTAGTCTGAGTTGAAAATGAAGAAATGCTTAGTGTTTGCATGAGTAAATCTTCACTGTTTCTCTCGGCTTATATTCACCAAATCAAAATGTCTTTACAGTATACAAGGTTATATATATAATCTCCGCACCAAGCAAATGCAGACTGTCCTTCCGCAGCTATGGATTTCAACTTCTTCTTCAATTGGGTTGTTCATGTCAGTCATTTGAGCTTTGTCTACATTGAGTCCATTTCTCTCAACACTGTCCCTCAAACTCAAAGTCATCTATTGCACTTTGAGTTTGCTTTTGAAGTATTCAAAATTTTCAAAGGATTGAGCCTTGGTGAAGACATTTGCAATTTGATCTTCACTTGGTATGTACATGATCTCAATCTCTCATGCTACAACTTTGTCTCAATCTCTCATGCTGCAACTTTGTCTCTAACGAAATGTAGGTCTATTTCTATATGTTTTGTGGGTGCATGGAATACTGGATTGATTGTCATTGTTGCTGTACTGATGATTGCTTGTATGTAATTCAATTCCATAATATGTTGTTTCCTTCAAGTACCTTAGGACTCTTTTACAGGTAATCTAATGTGGAACCAATGGATAAGCAATGAATTGGCTGAATTTGTTGACTGCATATGTGATGGCAGACCTTGTGAATATTGCATCTTGCAATGCCCCAATCACACTTCTATATAAAGTTGCATTTCGAAAGGCTTCACCTTCTATTTTTGACAATTTGTCACTTGTGCTTAGTGCGGTTTTGATTCAATTACAACTTTTTGTGTTCACTCTGCTCGGTAGGTCTTGTATGTATTTGCTTTGTGTGAGGGTGATCTTTCTTCTTGTTCTTGCAATTTCAATATCTAGAAAAAATGAAGTTGCCTCAAATCTTTTAAGGCAAAGGTTCGATGCATTCTTTGTATAGTATCTTCAATTTTTCCAGCATTGTTGTCTGTTACTACTATATCATCTACATAGATCAGTATAATTGTCACTTCAGCGTCAGTTCTTTTGTAAAAAAGTGATGAATCAAACCTTGAACACACAAAACCCCATATCTCTAAGGCTCCTTTCAGTTTTTCAAACCAAGCCTTGGGTGATTGTTTCAAGCCATAAAGTACCTTACTCAATTTGCATACATGTTTAGGCTTTGTTTGATCAATAAAGCCTTATGGTTGCATTATGTATACAATTTCTAACAACTCACCATTCAAGAATGTATTGTTCACATCAACTTGTCTTAGTTCTCAGTCATTGATCATTGTCAAACTAAGAAAAATCCTTATTATTGCTGCTTTAACCATAAGACTGTTGGTTTCATTGTAATTAAGACCTGGTTTTTAGTGAAACCCTTTAGCCACAAACTTTAACTTATACCTGGTCACTGTGCCATCTAAATTCTTCTTCACTTTGTACACCAATTTATTGTTAATTAGCATAATCTCAGGTGTGTATGGCACTAGAGACCATGTTTCATTTTGTATCGGGGTTTGTAATTTTTCTTTCAGTGCATGTTCCCACTTGGGATCTAAGAAAGTAGCTTGAACATTTGATGGTATTTCAAAATATATAGGTTTTAAAAGTGTATTGGTGTATATTTTGGGCTTGAAGGTTCCTATCTTGCTTCTGGTTATCATGGGATGAATAGGTGGAATATTTTGGGTTATTTGTGGTGTAGCATTTGGTTTTGTTTCAGGAACTTGTGAGTTGATGTTTGAAGCCATGGCAGAATATGGTGTGTCATTTTATGTACCCTGGTGAGTTTTACTTACTGCAATTAGAGTATGACTTTGTGATCTAGTATCAGCAGTGTGCATGTTTCCTGGTGTCATGCATACTTGTGAAGGTGGTGTGAAGAATTGATTTACTAAATTTGATGAGCCTGATGAGTCTAGTTTATGCATGCTTTTGAAAAGATCATCACTTTGAAAAAGAAATGAGTTTTCATTGAAAATAACATGCCTAGCTATATAGACTTTCCCTGTGTGATGCAAACATAAATACCCCTTATAACTAACACTAAGACCTAACAACACATACTTGGAACTATGAAAATCAAACTTTTGATTGTTGTATGGCTTAAGGTGAGGATAACACTCACATCCAAATGTTTTAATCATTGTATAATCTGGCTTTAAGTGATGCAGGGTTTCAAAGAGTGTCAAATTTCCAAGTACAGATGTTGCAAGTCTATTAATAAGGAAGGTAATGTGTTTATGCTTTCTTTTAATTTTTCCATTTTGGTGGTGAGTGTATGGATATGAGTATCTCTTGGTTATTCCTTCTTGTTGAAGATAAGGTTCAAAGATCCTAAACTCTCCTGCCATGTCACATTGGAGGCTTTTGATTTTCTTATCTAGGCTAGTTTCAATTTGTTTTTTGAAGACTTTGAAAGTGTTTAATACTTCTCCTTTACTGGTCAGAGGATATATCCAGGTAAATCATGTTTTATCATCAACTTGGTTTGAAGAGATAGGAAAAATACCCCATAGATAAGAATATATGATCTGTAGAGGTTCAGTGGTCTTGATATCGGTGGTTTTAAAGCTCAGTCTGTGAGAATTTCCAAGTTGGCAAGTATTACAAAATGTAACATCTGATATATCATGGACCCTAGACTTGTTTTGTTGCTAACAGACTTTATTGTATTTGAACACAAAGACACCATGGACCCTAGACTTTTAATGATTGACTCTTCTTGTTGAAACCTAAAAACTAGAAATGATGATGTGTTGTGACTGGAAGGGCAACACAACAGTTGATACAGTCTACCTCTAGCCACTCCTTGTAATAAGATCTCTCATGTCTTTTGTTCTTTATCACACATAACTTCTTATTAAATTTAATACTAATGTCATTATCTTCAATCAGTTTGGATATACTAACTAGATTTTGGTTATTGCAGGTACATGCAATATATGATTCAAGAACAGATACTTATTGGTTTGTGGGTGCAAAGTGGGTAAAATTGAACAACCAATATGTGTGATAGTGAGTTTATTTCCATTACTTACTTCCAGCTGATTATTTCCTTTGTATTCAATGCTTGTGTTCATGTTTTCGAGGCTGTTGGTGACATGATATGTTGCACCACTATCAAGGTATGATGGATCAGTGATGTTCTCAAGTGCTGCCAGGTAGGCTCCTCTCTTATTAGGCTTGACAAGTGCTAAGGGGATGAAGTCTTTGTTAAACTTATGCTAATAAGAGGCAGCCACATGCCCAATTTTGTTGGAAATCTGGCAGGTGGGTTTCTAGTTTCCTGTTGGTATGTTCTTCCCTCTTTCTTTGGTTTACAGACCTCCTCCATATTGGTTTTGGTAAGTTGGATTCCCTCCAAAATGTTTTAAAAGTTTTGGGATGGATTCTAAGCATTGCTTCTCTCTGAGCCAATTTTTCTCCTGAAAGTTGTTGAATCCTGCTTGTGTCATGTTTGCTGAGTAATTTGGTGGCAGATTAATGTTTTCAGCTGACATATTTTTCTCAACCCTACTTTCATGACTCAAAAGCATAGAATAGACATCTTGTATTGACAATTTTCAGCCCTTAAGGTGATGTTTACCACCACAGGGTCATACTTAGCTACAAGACCTTCCATTAGGAATAAGAGTGGCTCATTAACTGTGACCTTGTTGTCTGCTGATTCGAGTCCTTCAACTAATCATTTTGATATAATAGTCACTTATGGTCATACCTTCTTTTCTGGTATTTTGGATTTCTGCCCTCAGTTGCATTGTTCTTGCTGTTGTCTGTGCAGTGAAGACCTTCTCCAAGGCTGTCCATAGCTCATGTGAGTTTTTGTACTCCATGATAGATCCGAGAACTCTCTCAGTCATTGAAGAGAGCAGCCACCGCATCAAGGTCTGGTCTTGCCTCTCTCATGCCATGTACTTAGGATTTTTTAGTTATGACTATGTTTTGTTCTTCAACAATGCTCACAAGCATTTTCTTGGGTGTTTCTTTACTTCTATTAATGAGATGTTCAAGGTTATTCGCACTGATTTCAGGAAGATTTTGTGCTTTCCACAATAGGTAGTTTGAATTTGTTAATTTGATTGAAGTAAAAACAAGTGGAATATTTGTTTGAGCTGTTGATGCAATATTTAGAGATAGTAAGTTACTACTTGAAGCCATTGATTCGTATGGCTCTGATACTAAGTTGAAAATGAAAAAATGCTTAGTGTTTGTAGAGTAAATCTTCTTTGTTTCTCTAAGCTTATATTCACCAAATCAAAATGTATTTACAATGTACAAGGTTATATATACACACAATGAATTATTCCACAAGAAAGCTTAATGTACTATATGTAAAATGATTACATTTCAAAAGGTATAAAAAAGAACTGTACAATCTCCATCACCAAGCAAATGCAAGCTGTCATTTTCATGGTTGTGTGCCTTGCCACTGCTGTAACCGAAAGCACAGTCTGGTACTAGTGTTTTGTTTGCTTTTACTTTCTTCATTTTGTTGCAGTTATAGATTTCAGCTTCTTCTTCAATTATGCTGTCTAGGTTAGTCATTTGGGCTTTGTCTACATTGAGTCCATTTCTTTCAACAGTCTGAACTACTTTTTATTAGTCCATTTCTTTCAACAGTCTGAACTACTTTTTATTGCAAACCTACAAGAAATAATTAATAATTAGCTCTCACCTTCATGTTTAGCAATTTGTTTTTGATTGAGGTGATGTACCCTTAAATCCATAATTGTTATGGAAAATAATCACTAGGTATTAAATGTGAGTTGGTATGTGAGTAGGCTAGATGAAGGCATAATTTTTTTTAAGCATGTATATTCTTGAACGAGCCTAGTTTGCTGTTTGATGTTGTTAAAACTATACACTATTATGGTGCCTACATACACTATATGTATGCATGTATGTACAATTAAACATTGATTTCAAATGGTAAATACCATTTCTATCAAACAAGTAGAGAATTCTTAGCATGTTTTGAATATAATGTTATACATGTGCAGGATGTAAGACAACATATGCCAGTTTGGATTTATTTTTACATATATCAGGTACAAAACTAAACAAAACTATCATTAAGAGAACATTCCTCTATTGATTTAGATATTAGAAACCATGTTGAAGAATTTGGTTCAATCTCTCTTCAGGAGATATGTTGAGAAGAATAAGAAAAGAAAGGTGTCATTTGCAAGTCTTCAATATTACCTTCTAACATCTCCATAACTTTGGTCATTGAAGGACGATCGACTGCCTTCACTTATATACACCATAACCCAATTATAAAAAGTTTTCTTGTAATCAAGGATTCAATTTTATTTACATTTTGAAGCTTCATATCGCCTCATTTGCTTATTGGCAGATGGATGTGAAAAATGCATTCTTGCATGGAGAGTTAGATTGGGAGATCTACATAACTCAACCAATGGGTTTTCAGAATCAAGATCATCCTAAATATATGTGTAAGCTTTGGAAGGCACTCTATGGATTAAAGCAAGTACCAAGGGCTTGGTATGGTAAGATTGCTGAATTTCTGACTCACAGTGGTTATTCAGTTACCCTTGCAAATTCTAGTTTGTTTGTCAAAATTAATAAAGGGAAGTTAGCTATTGTGCTAGTATATGTGGATGATTTAATCATAACAGGTGATTGTGAGGAAGAAGTCCACCGAACAAAGAAGAATTTATCAGTTCGTTTTCAGATGAAAGAACTTGGACTGCTCAAGCACTTTCTGTCACGCCCCCACCCGAAGGGTTCACACGTGATAACTGCCACAGACCTTCGAGACACATTCTTATCCCTGAACATGTCACTCAGGCCTGTAAGACTGTTTGGGTACCTGTACCCTGTATACTCATTTATATGCATCTCAAAATAAGTTCCAAAACAGTTCATAAACACACTTACATAAATATGTCTCTCTCAGACAATTTCCAAATCATCCCACTATGGGCACATATTTAATTTAAGATACATGTAAAATACTTATCAAATTACGTCACATCTATTCACAATTACATACATAAAACAGTTTTATAAAAGATACCCAGTGAATTAATCTGCCTAAGTCTGTGAGTCGAGAGTATCAACTGTACCTGAGGGCGTTATACTTTTTATTAATCACCACCACCTGCATAATGTACTTCATAATCTAGATTTCCTGAAAACTGGAAGGTGAGGGGGTGAGTATATGGGGATATACTCTGTGAGTGGACAAAAACACAATTTAATAAAATCATTGTTAATACACATAAAACAATTCTATGTTGATAAAAACATGGCCTGTCATTCAAATTATTGGGCTGGCTCCTGTTCTCGGTGATTATCTTGGTCGTGGCAATTCCGAAACTGTTAGTGGGCTTTATGCACTGAAAGCAATGCTCATTTTAATGAAACCATTTCATTTTTAATATAAATGATGCATGCTATCTTTCTAAAACTGGCCCACCACTGATGTTCGCCTCGAGTAGTCATGTAATGATACTCATGACTGTCCTTGACAATCCCGCAGGTGGACAACTCCATATTATCATATCCACCCATATAACTGCCACACTTGCTGCGCATCACCTAGGCGGCCTCTTATAGGTCTGTCCCTAGACTACTACCCTGTAGCTACAGTCACATATACACTTAACCCTCCCGGTCATATCACCAATATAATGCCACAAGCAAATCCATATACATAAACATTTACAATCATTTCGTTTTCAATATCATTATAAAGCATATATTTTCAATTTCAAACTTGGCCCTTGGCCATTCACATATCAAATCAATAAACAGACCATCATATGTATTTCAAATTAACAATGTATATCTATTTTTTATTTCATAAAACAGTAAGTCCGTAAAATAGTTCAAAAACATAAAAAAAAAAACAAGTTTAAAATCCACTCACGAGTAAGGAAGGGTCACCACTCCCATAATTACTCCTCGCATCTATTAGGTTCCACTATCGTATGTTCGGCGCCTAATATCACACATATATATTCTTATTAATTTCAATATTCCAAATCATTATAAAATACACTAAATGCGATGTTCATGTATAACATGTCCTCACTTCCTTAGTTTGACACATATTACATTACGAGGCTTTACTAACGATGCCATTTATCCGATTTCTAACAACGGAATCCCATGATCGTAACTATCCAATTTCACATTCATGTTTAAGGCCAATAAGCCTATTTCAACAACATTCAACGTGTGTGTGTGTGTGTGTGTGTGTATGTATCATCATAAAAATTCAATTGATTGTAATTTCTGTACACTCCATATTCTCGACAAATATCCATTTATAACATAATTCTACGCAATACATATTTTCGGCAATTATACATATATTTGTTAAATCGACGAATTAATGTACATTTAACGTTAAATACTTCATTTATCACTCTGAAACCTAATTCTATATTCCCGAAGCAAAATCAAGCTTAAATTCGTATGTGAACAGTAAACCCTAAACTTCAATTTGTTCTAAATCTCAAAATCATGTTTGTAATGAGTTGTTTGACTTACCGGTAACTTGTTCAAACCCATAGAAATTTCAATTTGTCACTTAAACTCAAAACCAAATTTTCCCTCAAAACTCATTTTTCTTCTTCGCCGTTTCTTGCATTTTCTTGCCCAATATCCGTATCAAATTGAAGAGGAGGTGACGGAGAGTCATTTGGTGGCAAAAACTTTAAATTTAATCGGAAGAAATTGGAGAAATTGAAGAGAGAAGTGAGAGAAACATTTTTAGAGAGAGAAAAAAAACGAATTTTGGCTTGTTTTAGAGTGAAAGAAGCTTAAAAATACTATTGGGGGCTTGGGTATATATAAATAAAGTGTGAAAAGTCTAAAATACCCTTAAAAACCTTAAAAAGTTTTGGAAAAAATTGAATTTTTGCGATGAACAGTGATGTAAACAGTGTGTTACAGTGAAGTGAACAGTACTACAGTCGTAAACAGTGTCGTTAAATACACTTATTACCGGTCGACCGTTTCTCAGTTCGATCGACCGAATTGGTATTGTTCACCAACATCGTTACTGCCGGTCGACCATTTTTCGAATCTGGTCAACTGTTTCAAACTTTGCTACAATACTGCTACAGTACTCGTTTCACTGTTTGAAAATCTTACAATTTGGTCCCTA
Organism: Cedrela odorata; assembly: GCA_035584115.1. Taxonomy (NCBI): domain Eukaryota; kingdom Viridiplantae; phylum Streptophyta; class Magnoliopsida; order Sapindales; family Meliaceae; genus Cedrela; species Cedrela odorata. The sequence continues at coordinate 3,347,284 of JAXCLQ010000009.1, forward strand.
AAAATCTTTCAATTTAGTCCATTTTCAGATTTTAAAAAATATTTATAAATTCATATTAATAATTCGTTAAGTCAACTTAAGTTCTCTTAAGCCTCGTTAATGTGTCAAATAAATCTTGAATCATGCATATGTGATATTGAATATTCTTAAATGATAATTTTACTCCTATGTTCGAAGAACAGGGTTTACATTTTCTTGATCTAGAAATTGATCGTACTCAAGAAAGAATATTTCTCCATCAGAAAAAGTATTCTAGAGATTTGTTGAAATTTGGAATGCTTAAGTGCAAGCCAATTTCGACGCCAATAGAGCCAAACGTCAAAATGTGTGCTTATGAAGGGAAAGATTTGGAAGATGCAACAATGTATCGACAATTGATGGGTAGTTTAATCTACTTAACTTTAACTAGACCTGATATTTCTTATGCAGTTGGTGTGATGAGTCGATACGTGTAAAATCCAAAGAAGCCCCATTTAAAAGCAGTTCAGCGAATTTTGAGATATGTGAAGAATATGCTTGGCTATGGTGTCTTCTATAAGAAAGGTGAAGATTGCAAGCTAGTTAGTTATTGTGATGCTGACTATGCAAGTGACCATGATACTCGACGTTCAACTACTAAGTATGTTTTTATGCTTGGGTTAAGAACAATTTCTTGGTGCAGCAAAATACAACCAACTGTGTCTTTGTTAACAACAGAAGCAGAGTACCGAGCCACAACAATGACAACTTAAGAGAGCACTTGGCTTATACAATTGTTGAAGGAATTGCATCAGCTAATAGATTATGCAATTCCTTTACATTGCGACAACTAGTTGGCAATACGGTTGGCAGATAATCCAATTTTTAATGCGAGAACTAAACATGTGAAGGTGTATTATCACTTTATCAGGAAAAAAGTTCTGCCAGAGAAAATTGGGTTGAATCATATTGGCACAAAGGATCAAGTTGCAAATTTGTTTACAAAAGGCTTGAGTGGCAAAAAATTTAGAAGCTTTTGTCATCAGCTCGAGATGGTGGAAAGAACGGAAGCTAGTGTTGAAGGTGAGTGTTAAAGTTACAACATTAGCCATGTGAAGTCTTTATTTGACCAAATTTTATGTTCAACTTTGAATTGTTAGCACATGATAGTGGGTTGTTCTTGTCAAAGTAGAGAATGTGCTTAATGCACCGTTACTTTGTAATGCCTATAAAAGGCTATGTAATCTCACCAAATAAAACAATCATTCGCAACATTTATTTCTTGTTTTATGAGTTTCTCTCATTGAGTGCACCCCTTTCTTCTTTTCAAATATATATTTTATTTTGTTGTTTACCGAGTGTATAGTCATTCAGAGAGTCAAAACATTTGTTCTTCATCTACAAACCTTAAAGTCTGCCTTCCGAAAGGTTATTAAACCATCTCCGTAGAGTGTGTTCCAACAGTTCTCTCGCTTGAATTTCAGCCCTAGTGAACATAAAAATCATAAGACACAACATAAAAGTCGACAAAATTGTTGATTCTTTCCTATTCATTGTTCCTCCTCTTCTAGGATACAATGAATTTGAATGAAGTAAACAGCAAGATATAAAATGAAAAAAATACTTGATTTACACTTGTATGACCGTGAACTGCTTCATCTGAATAAAATTTCCTTCATGTTGGCCATTATATTAAAAATTATATCGTTTTGCATACAAGTTGCCTTTCATGTGGACTCATAGGAGTGAATTTTCTTGGAAGAAGGATTTAATTGGGAGATGACCCACATACTTAATTTTGATAGCTGACATATATCAAATAAAAAACTGTCTAATTTTTGAGAAATCAACTAGCACTTAATTTGTTTTATAGATAAAAAAATTCTACAAAGGTGGTCCAATGGAAAAGGGCGTGGTCTGAAATTTCTTGCCAAGAAAATAATATCTTTCCGAGAAAAAAAGACTTATTATCTTAGAACTTCTGCAAGGCCTTCGAGGGAAATGTAATCGTGGGCATATATACAAGAATGTTCAGGTTTTTCAGTTAATATTTTTGTTAATCATACGATTTTTAAAGTTAATGCAAATTGTTTTCTGGATTAATGCTAATATTTTCTGCAACAAGAAGTCCTATCAAGTTGTTTTCATGCGTGACGGTCATTGGCTTGAAATTTCTTCGAATAAGGATTTGCTTGAGAGTTGATCCAACGACTTGGACTTTTTCTGCAACAAAGAGTCTAATCAAAATGATTTTAATACGTGATGATCATTGGCTTGAAATTTCTTCGAATAAGGATTTACTTGAGAGTTGACCCAAAGATCTGGACTTGGTTTTGGTAAGAGTAGGAGAAATTGAGATATCGAACACAAAAGTGGCTCCACTTTCTGTGAAATTAACTAGCTAGCACTGAATAAGATTCTCTCTCTTTGTCCTACATATAAAAAGTCTACGAAGACTATCTTATGAAACAGTGTCCGACTTAAATTGCTTGTCAATTATTAATGTACTAGCTTTCCGAGCAAACTACCAAATTGTTACATTTGGGTTACTTCTTCATCAAGGCCTTTGCGGACAGATTGTCATGACAAACATATTGTTATGAAAGTTATTTTTCATAATTTCACTTGTTTACCATTGCGTGAAACAAAGCCACGAAAAATTGAGACATGAGTTCACGTCATTCACTTGTTTTCTCGCCAGAAAGATATTGATTTCACCTGTTAACCAGAATTGGCCGATGGCCAAGACTTCAAATAATATATACCGAAGAGAACCGACAGTCAATTTATGGATGAAATCAATGGCATAGCCACTGAATAATAGGATAGGACACTAGACTGCGCTAAAAACTTTTATTATAATTGTTTAGTTTTAATATTTAACCAATCATTTGGAAAATGTTTAATAACATATTAAACCCAATTCATAAAATTTTAAGTTGAAGAAAAGCACAATCTTGCTATAAATTACAATAACAAACATAAATATACGACAGCACCGATTGATTCTATTTCTATAACGGCCCATTTCATGAGCTCGGATGATTCCCAAAGCATTAAAACATATTGGTGCAAACCCGAATGTGACTTCGATTTATTAGTGTTATCCCTATAATCTTTTATGAACCATTTTGTTTACAGGGAACCATAGATTAAAAACTAATCCGAAACTTAGACGAGTCAATCGATTGCACCCATTTCAACATCTGAAGCAACAAAAGGCATTGGAGGTATCTGCAAGGTTTGCAAATCACCTTCAAGCATTTGAATTACGATTGGCATGGAAGGTCTCTCAGTTGGATTCCACTGTATGCACCAAAGTGCCACAATTGCTAGCTTTTTCGCAATTCCCTCATCCCCATCTTCCTCAAATTCTAAACAAAGATCTTTCCCTTGCCTCATTTTATTGTAAATCCACTCAGGAAAATAAATTTGGCTTTGATTTTCAACCTCACGATCAGTATTCTTTCTGCATCCAACCATCTCTAACAACATCATTCCATAGCTGTAAACATCAGACTTGTAAGAAATCTCTCCGAAATTCCTGGAGAAAAGCTCAGGTGCAATATAACCAGCAGTTCCTCTAGCAGCTGTCAATGATACAATGCTTTGTTCCTTTGAGCATAGCTTGGCAAGCCCGAAATCTGAAATTTTTGGTTGAAAATTATGGTCAAGTAATATATTGTGAGGCTTGATATCGAAATGAAGAATCCTTTGCTTGCATCCTTGGTGCAGATACTCTATTCCACGAGCAACGCCAATGGATATCTTTCTCAGCTTCTCCCAACTCAATGGTCGATGAGTTGAGTTGTTTATCTTGGAGAAGATGAATTTTTCAAGGGATCCATTGGGCATATACTCGTAAATAAGGGCACGCCGATTGCCTTCAGAGCAAAATCCCAGAAGACGAACGATGTTAAAATGGTGTATCCTGCCAATTGTAGAAACTTCATTGATGAATTCTTGTCCATTTCCTTTCAAATGTTCCAACATTTTTACGGCAACTGGAATTCCACTGAAGAGTTTTCCTCTGAAAACACTTCCGTAACCTCCCTGACCAAGTCTGTGCTTAAAGTTACTAGTAATTTTCTTGAGTTCTCTGAAAGTATATCTGGTGGGATTGAGGGTTCTGTAGTCATCTAGGAACTTCTCTACCTTGAGTTGAACTTCTCTCTCTTTTACAGATTTTCTTGATTTGTAAATGAGAAATATCAGCAATGCAAAGATGATGCTGCCTCCAATAATTGTGCCTATGGACACCAGACATATAGATAAAGGACCAAGACCATCTGTATAAACTAAGAAAAGTTAGTTCAACATTAACATTAATCGTTAGTTCTATAACATGAATCGTTAGGTTTTAGCAGTCCCTTCACTTGGAAAGACTGACTCAGGGATTCATTTTATGGAGCATATCTGATTTGATCAAAGCAATTTTTCACTCGTATGTTATGTTTTATTAACAACTAATTACTAACATATATTTTATTCAGGTAAAAGCTTAAATCGAAAGAGAATTTTGGGCCTAACTTTAAATGACAAAGTAAGGTAATTTTAGGATATCAAACCATATTAAGGAATCATTTTGTTTTCTAATACTTAGATGCTGCCAATGAACTGCAGAAAATTCTTCAAAACTTCCTCAAAATGTGAATTAATTAATTTTGAAAGACTAATTTTTTTGTTAAATACATAGTTTTACTTGATATTTGATGCCTATCCCTCAGTTTTACTTGATAGCTAATGAATTAACATTTATCTTGTGGAGCATGGTTTAACTGAAAAAATATGTAATTACTTACGTTTTTGTTTAACGCAGATTGTTGAATTGCTTGTAACGTTGAAACCACAATAATTCCCTGATTTTTCGCAGTGATAGCATCCATTAAGAGCTTCCCATTTAATGACGAAGCTTCGAATTGTAAAATCCCCCCTTATGGCATCCAGCTGATTCAAATAATGAGGTGTCTCAACTGTTTGACCCGTCGTTCTACAATATGATGGCAGGCTATCCATTGATGCGTCGGCATAAATTAAATAGACATAGTTTTGAACATCCCTAATGCAATCAATCGGTCCAAATAGTAAATAGTAATAAATTTCAGTTGTTGCAATCTTCTCGGTGCAGTTCACTATCGAGTAATTAAAAGAATGGGCGTAAGAGAATCCGGAGTTTGTACTGTTAAAACAGGTAAGACTAAACGGGGATGTGGTGTCATTGACATCCATAACAGTAATAGTGCTGTCAAGATAAGAAATTTCCTGCACATAATAATCGCCAGAGGAAGGAAGATGCAAGACCGTCTTGTTATTTGAGCATGACAATTCAAACCCCTTACGCCCACAGTATATAGGCTGAGTTTTAAGTCTGAAAGGAAATCTGATTTTTGGGCCCTCAATATTGTCGCATGTCTTTGGTTGACAGAATTCATATATATTTGTGGTGGTGTTTTCTGCAGAAGCAGAAGTTTGGGCTACTGTGTAAGCCAAGAGAAGGGAGAAGATTATTATGTTCATCACAAGGGACATGGAGAAACAGAGAAAGAGAGGGCAGAATTGGGAGATGGCTTCGGAGTAATGAGATCTCTTCGGAGTAATAATTTTGATGGGCAAGAGAGAGCAGAATGACTTTTCTTGTATGGCTTAAAAGC
>JAXCLQ010000009.1:3360007-3397110 GCA_035584115.1 Cedrela odorata
CTATGTCTAAGGTAAAACAAGTTGACAAAAATATTGCTTGCCTAAGAAAACAATTTATTATTATTATTATTATTATTAATATACCTAGACTTTTATGGTTGTGAAACATATGTATTAGGGTTCAGAAGTGAAGAGAACAGAAGAGAAGAGCTTAACAGACTGAGAATAAATTTGGGTCACCCTTGATCTACCATTGTTTTCTGTTCTACAATCTTCAATTGTATGTAACTGTTCTGAAAACACGCGTGCATAGTTACATACAATTGCAGAAAAGAAAAGAGAAGATGGGAGGTCAAGAGTGGCCCTAATATATATATATATATATATAGATATATATGGTGTATTAATTTTCCTTAGAAGGTAAATCGTTATCTTTTTTATTACTCTCATTTTAAAAAAGGTCAAAATTTTTATCTGTTCTGTCCTTATTTACTTCATAGCAGCCAGAACAGATAAATAAGGTAACAGATTTAGAGTTCTGAAATGTGACTGCAATTGAAGCAGAACAGATAAATAAGGTAACAGGGAATTATAAAAAAATACCCTGTTACCTCAATAAGAGTTGTGAATTAATTTTTTATTATAAAAATATAAATTTTCTTGATTAAAAGAAATTTACTATAGTTTGATTGACATGTTGTAAATCCGTCAATAAATCTTAAGATAATAAAATTGATCTTCAGAATCTGTGAGCTTTATTTTATTTTTATAAGAATAAATATGAATTATGAAGAGATCAAGTCTTGTTCCAGGGGATGTTTCTATCCTTCATTATGTCTTTTTCTGTTTTTTACGTAAAGTATGAATATTATCAAATTGAATTTAGGCACATTATGAATGAGATTACTGTTTCCATATTGGCTGGCAAGTTAATTAATTATTTGGTTATATTGATTTTGATAAGACATGACTGATATAGCATGAATCATATCATTAAGAACATGAAACATGACTGCTAATTCTGCATTAATAAGTGTATTAATATGGTAGATAGCTAAATTTGACTGTTTATTTTATTGAACTCGCTAGTTCTAGACCAAAATACAGACTAGGGAATATGTAAGTATGAATTGATTGATAGTATTCCAACTGGAGATTTTAACTCTGATACTACAGTATATTAATTAATCAAATTTCTTTATTATATGGAATATGAACAAAGGGATAGACTTCAAATGATAATTTAAAAAAACTTTTATTGTATGATGCTGATGGTTATTTATTTCTGTTATATATATTTTTATTTTTTATCGTTTAATGAAGCAAGGTTCATTATATATCCTTTGCTAATGCCAGTAATTTTTAATTTGAACACTGAGATATGATATCTCAATAGGTTCTCTTGCGTATGTATTGCTTCAAAAGTGTTGGTCATCGCCAATTCCGGGTCTTTCCGGATCCTGTTAAAACCAAGTCTATTTCCTGTCAAATTACTGTAAAACAAGTTAAAGATGGAAACTTCTTGGAAAATTTTGTAAAGTTTTTGTCTTATTCTGAGTGTTGATTAAGAGATTTCAGGTCAAGCTAAGATCACTGCCTAATTCTTTTTTCTTCATTATTTTTTATTAAATTTTATTTCACTATAAATAACTATTGCATATACATTTAGTTTTAAGAGTATTTCCAACTATATCAATTACATTCCCATCGTGGCCAAAGTTAACTAACTGGTGTATTTGGTTAAATGTTAGAATTAAGCAAACCTATGCGAAATATAAAATATAATTTAATTAATTATATTAACTAAATATTTATTAATTTTTATGTCAATTTCATATTATTTATCATGCTTTATAATATTAACAAAGATAAAATAAAAAAAATTTCTGCAAATGAATTTTTAGTTAATATTATTAAAAATTTGAATTTCAATTATGTAGAGTATCTTTTATTGAATATTAGTTCTTGAAAGACAAATTATAGTTTTGACCAAGACAAAATTTTTTCTCAACTTTTAAAGTTTTTTTTTCTCTTATTTTTATTTTCATTCACATATATTTTTTAAGACCAAAATGTGTTTATATATAAATTTCATATCTTAATTTTTCAAATCCTAATTCAAGTAGAAAAGTTATTAAATAGATTCTTAATCTTATTAATAATCTCTTTTTAAATTAAATATTGTTTAATTAATAGAATTAATTAAATAATATTATCCTAATCAAATTAAAAAATTTATAATTAAATACAAATACTTTCTATAATTATAATTTAACTCCTATAGTTTCAAACCATTAAATAAACCTTTAAAAATTATGAATTTAATAATTAAATCCTTAATAATTTATCTACATAATTTAACTTTAATTTCTTAATACCTTTTTGTGTTAGGTTTTTATTTTTTTATTTTTTTTATGTTGACAATGGAGATATTTATAAACTTCTTAAGTCTATATAAATTAATCTAATTAATTTATCCTCAATTAACTTCTTAATTAAGAAACTAATTTTTATAGATCAAGAGTGACATCTAACAATGCATCATAATCCCCAATTGAGAAAAAAATACTAAATTTAGTAAAACATATTCCGTATACGATTGCCATATAATACAATTATTTCGCCTCATACATATACCACAAAAAATTCTGAAGTATAAAAAATATCAACTCTATTAAATCATGATTATTAAAATTTTTGATTTAAACTAACAATATAATTTTAGAGTTTTTGAAACTTCTTTCAGAATTCGCCATGACCATGGACTCATATTATTACTTATATCAAAATGATGCCCCTTGGAATATTAACTTTATGTTGTCTAGAGCGGTGAATTTTTTATTGATCTCTCACAACTTTCGCAATTTTTTTATATTACCCAATCATTACCTTATGCGCAATCTAGCTATGGCAAACGAAGGTGTAATATCAAAACATATATGATCCACAAACAAGGTACAAAGAGATCTCGAGTTTAAGGATCAGTCATACCATCGTAACTTAGAGACATCTCGTAGACACGTGGATAATACTCTATATAGGTTTTCAAGCAGGTCAATTCAATGTACTTGTTCTCTAACAAGTATCTATATGTTAGATTAAATGAACACCTTAACTAGTAACTTATGAGATCAACTATCTTCATTCTCCAAAAAAGCAGACATAATCTATGTCGATCTAATTTAGATTTATTAATGTCCTAGTGTTAATAATCCTACGATTGAAAATATTTAAAAATGTCGAGATCTTATTAATTAAATTTAAGTTAATTTCTATGATTCTCATTCTAAAGACTTTATATATACAAAACTTATAAATAAATTATCAATTTTATTAATCAATGTAATAATGTATAATTACGTATTTGTTCTTAGTAGATCTAGGGTATATAACCCAAATTAAATTCGCAGACAAACACAACCGGTAAAATGTTTGGTAAACACGGAATTATGGTGAGAATTATTTATTTTTCAGCTTATATTTGACGTCAAATAATTTCATCTTGGCCTAATCTGTTTGATTTTATCAAGGAAATGTACTATATTCTTGGCAAGAAATTTCGGACCACACTCTGTTTCATAAGATTACCTCGTAGTCGTTAACTTTCTATATATAGAACAAAGAAATAGAGAATCTTATTCAGTTCCTGGTAATTTCGCAAGATTGGACGCTTTCGTGTTTAATATCTAAGTTGCTATCAAAACCAAGCCTGTGGCCAGGTCATTTCCCAATTAAAAGTTTGTTGGAAGAAAATTCAATCCAATTTCCCAACATGAAAAGACAACTTATGCGGAAAACGATCATATTTCTATTCAATGGCCCCATTTATGCTGATGAAGCACTTGACTTTCCTAGAACTATAAAGCATTTTTCTACTTTGTGTTCGTTGTGCTGTGTAGTTGATTAAAAAATTAATTGTATCCTGGAAGAAGAGAAATCATGAATAGGGAAGAATCATCAATATTTTTCTCGTCTTTCCTGCATTTTCTTTCGATCTTTCTATTCATCAGTACTGAAATTGAAGCAAGACAACTTCAACAAATCTGTTCTTCTTCTTGTGGAGATATAAAAAACATAAGCAACTCCTTTCGTCTAAAGGATAACCCAGCAGGATGCGGTGATCGTGACTACGTGCTTTCTTGCGGGGGCAACAAAACCATCCTTGACTACCTTTCAGGAAAGTACTACGTGAAGAGAATTTCCTATGACGAACGTACAATCAATTTTGTTGATGTTAACTTTGCCAATGGAAGCTGCAGCCTTCCATACAAATCCATGCTGAGACCTGGTATGGTATACGGTTATGATTATCGTGAAGATCTTTACATGATTGCCGAAAGAATCTCATACGCCAGCTTCATGAATTACTCTAGAAATATATCTGATCAGGCTTATAGTAAAGTTCCATGTTTGAGTAAAAATCAGTCTAATGTTTATGTTACTTATGGTCGCTATTCGGTATCATATATTCCCAAGTCATTCGTTTTGATATCATTGGTTCCTATACTTGTCGAGGACGTGGAGTATCCTTCCTATGAAGCCATTCGGAAATTGCTAGAGTCGGGTTTCGAGTACAGATGGTCAGTAGAGTGCAGGGATTGTAAAGCAGCTGGTGGTTATTGCAATAATAGAATGGACAATTTTAATTGCACCATATGGACAAGTAAGCTTATGTTTATATATCTTTCTGCTTATGTATTGTTAAATATTTTTCGATTATCTTACTAAGTTTATCTATATAACATAGCGCCTCATGAAATTTTTGCAGATGTCAGATCGCTGATGAGATATTACATTGCAGCAAAAATATCAGGTATAATTTGATAGCTGGAATTCTTTTTCTTATTATCTTGGATACTCCAACTTATTTTGGTTAAACTCTCTCTTTGTCAGTTCTTGCTGCGGCAATTCACATAACTGGTAGATTTATCCTTGCTCCAATGGTTTTACTGGTGTTCCTTATTCACAAATGTAGAAAAACATTTATGAGAGTTGATAATGTGGAAAAATTTCTGCGCAATCAGCAATCGCGGTTGCCTAAAAGATACTCTTACCTGGAAATAATTGCAATGACAAATAACTTCCAAGATAAATTAGGCCAAGGTGGCTTCGGATCGGTTTATAAAGGACAACCTCATAATGGTGGCTTAATTGCTGTCAAGATGCTGGAGAACTCCAAGTTCAGTGCTGTAGAATTCATCAATGAACTCTCTACAATTGGTAGAATTCACCATGTTAATGTAGTGCAGTTATTGGGGTTCTGTTCTGAGGGACCTAAACGTGCACTTGTTTACGAGTATATGCCTAATGGATCTCTCGATAGGCATATCTTTTCCAAGAAAGGGAAAGGTAAATCATTAACTTGGGAGAAACTCCATGAAATTGCTTTAGGAATTTCTCTGGGGATCGAGTATCTACATGGAGGATGTGATGTTTGCATCCTTCATTTCGACATTAAGCCTCACAACATTCTGCTAGACCACAATTTCATTCCAAAAGTCTCAGATTTCGGTCTTTCAAAATTTTGTCCTAAGGAAAATGAATTTGTGTCCATTAGTGCTACAAGAGGATCCATGGGATACATAGCTCCTGAATTGATTTCGAAGAATTTTGGAGATGTTTCTTGTAAGTCAGATGTTTATAGTTTCGGTATGTTATTGTTGGAAATGGTTGGTGGAAGAAGGAATTCTTGTACAAATAAGTTAGAGGATTTAGAGCTCCGAAATGTGACTGAAACTGAAGCCATGATTGTGAGAAAAATGTACATAATTGGTTTATGGTGCATTCAAGAGAAGGCAACCGATCGTCCCTCAATGACAGAAGTAAAGGAGATGTTAGAAGGGAGTATTGATGACTTGCAAATGCCTATAAACCCTTTCTTTTTTTCTCCTCAACAAATCTTCGTAAGAGAGATTGAATCAGATGCTTCAACAGAGTTGCTGATATCTAAATCAATGAAGTAAATTCGACTACAATTAAACCTTGGTATGTATTCTGCACCTTTTGCCTGTATTGAAAATTTGGTGAGAGTTCCTTTCCTTGATGGAAAAACAGTTCAACGTGTAAACTTTGATTGTTAACCGACTGTAAACAGCAAGCCTGGCTTGTTTTATGAGACATTCCACACCTTAATTTTCATTGGGCCAACCAGTTGTGCATCAAGTCTTGCAGTAACAAACTTTAATTTGAATTTTTAACTTTTCAACCAGAATGGCGAGCCTATAAATTCTGATCCTTTATAATGTATTTTATCTACTTTTGCATAATCTAAGTACAATCTTATAAGACAAAGAGTTTATATATTTGGAATTAAAGTATCGTGGCTTTTAAAATCATTAAATGTTTATAAATGAGATATTAATTAGTAAAAATTAGTTGTCAGTTAAAATTGAGTAATTAACTACTGTGTTTTAAAATTAAATAGACTATTATGCTTATGAAAACTCAGCCATTAAAGTGTTACGTAAACACTCGCTTTTTACCATTTTTTACTTGATGTTTGTACTAGTTATGTTTCTGCATAATTTTTAAAATATAACTACGTAAACATTTTCGTTCGATAACTGATATTTATCAATCACTTACTCATTTATATTTGACAGAGTAATCAACTAAATTATAATTATGAATTAAAAGTTACAATATTTTAATATCAAATATACTCTAAAATATAACTGCTCTACAAGCATGTTTTCATAAAAAATCACTTGCTGTTTAAAACATATTTTCCTCTTCTTCCTTTCCACAAACTTTGAGTAGGATATTTTCTTCTATATTTCACATAGAGCAAGTCTTGTGCCTTCTTCCTGCCTACTACTCATCATTAGAAATTGCCTCGGCAAAAATTTACTGTACGTCTGATGTAAACTACTCATCATTAATCTCAATTGGTGATATATTACTATTACATTATACAAGAGTACTAGTCTCCCTAATAGCACTTCATTGAATAGCACGCGTTTCCAAGCTGTTAGCATTCATGGAAGGGAAAACATGTGACGATAAAGTAGGATATAAAAGTCCACATCTTTCGTTTGTTTTCTCACCAGAAAGACAAGATTAACAAGCTTTATTTTAACAGGATTTGGAGTTTTGCCGATGACCTAGACTTTTGAAGCAATACACACGGAAGACCGAAAATGACCTACAAGCCACTAGTCTAGGCCCAGCTATTTTATTTTATAACTTTTTTACTATTTAATACTGAATATAATTCATTTTTAGTGGTTCTGTCTTTTAAAAGTTTTTCCATGCACCTTTTCTACGAGGTTAAGGGTCACTTTGGGATTGCTATAGCTTATAAAATAATCTGGTATGACTCACTGAAAAAAAAAAAAATCAATTATTACAAAAGCAGTTGATTGTTTGGCAAACTGTATTGTTGTAAACACTCTGAGTTTCAGATGCACAGTGTATGTGTTTTGTAAATTTTAGTATTAAAATGGTGTGAGAATGTATAATGAAAATAATAGACAAGTGATCGTTCTTGTATTTCTCAATTTTGTAGTAAGTGAATAAATTTGAAAAAGTTCATCTATCCCTTAAATACTAACATGCATAATGCAACAAGTTTATAAGAAATAATATGCCATGCCAAGTACAATTCTTGCTGGCTCTCCAATTTTTTTTAAAAAAATATAATTATATAATCATAAAATAATGATAATATACTTTTATTATATCAATAAGAACCACTGAAGATTTAATTATATAATTAGTAACGATAACAAGCTTTTATTATATTAATAAGTCGTCAATTATTTAAAAATTAAAAATAAATAATTTGATACAATAAAATTATAAAATAAAAAATAATTTACTTGTTGAAATTTAATGCTTTCTTTAAGTGATTGATAAAATAAACTGTAATGTACTAGTAAGCATGCTCCAATAGAAATATAAGATATAATTGTGTTTTTATTAAATTGATGAGGTTATAATAGGAATTCTAAAGCTCATATTAAATGTCTTGTCTGATTATCTGATAAATTTCTTTTCAAAAACAACTCTTCCCCTACTTTTTTTTTTTTATCAAATATAAATTTAATAAAAAATTATCAAATAAGTTGTTTATAATGCTTTCACATCAATATCAAACGGACCATAATTTTTTGCCTAATTTATGTTTGGTAAAAAAAAAAACTAAGCTGCTCATTTTATAATTTAGTTATAATTTTTAACTAAATTTATGTTTGGTTAAAAAAAATAAAATAAATAAACCTGTTTATTTTATAATTTGGAGGATTCTGATAACAACTTTTAGAGTGATTTTAAAAAATAACTTATCAAATAATTTAAGATAACATTTACTGTGATTTTCAAAATTTTTATTATAATCTCATTAATTTAATAAAAAAAAAAAAGACAACTATATCCATTATATCTGTAATTTATTGATCACATGCCTATTATGATCATTACGTTCTCATAATCCTTTAATACTTAAATTACCAAACATACATTCTACTTTTGAAACTCATTAAGCTTTGAAAGCACAATTTACAAAATACTTAACTGTTTTTCTTAATAACATATTATTTTCTTAGCACAACAATAACATATTATTTTATAAGTCACGCAAATATCAAATTGGCCCTAAACTTATTTTTGATAATATTATGTTATAGGTTTTAGGAAAAATTCTGAAAATGACCACTTTATAAGACATTTTACAAAAATGACCAGGTGGTTGTTGTTTTTTTTTTTTTTTAACTAAACTATCAAACGATTAACTTTTGGATAAAAATACCCCTAAAAGTAAAACACATTGGTTTGATCAAAACATGTGATCGAAGCTCAATTTTGAAAATTATGAATGGACCTCCAAAGTTTTAAAATTAATGAATAATGATAAAATATTTTAAAATCTTGCATATTACAAACAAAGTTTATTGAAAACCATGCTCGTGGGTACCAATATGAAACATTTTAAAACATTTTATTATTATTCATTAATTCTAAAAATTTGAGAGTTCAGTCAAAATTTTCAAAGTTGGGTTTCGATCAATCTCTTTAAATTATAATAGAATATTAATTACTCTAAAAAATGAAAAAAGAAAAATATTTTTTTTATTATGTTTTTTACAGTAAATTTTCACAAAAAAGTAATGATTTCCCTTTTTATCCCTTTTTGAACTTTAAGGTTAATTAGTAAAATAATTTCTTATATATATATATATATATATATTTATGTAGACCCATTTTTCTATTATGTAAATTTACATTAATTGAAATTAAGGAATCATGGAAAATACTTCAAAATCTTGCATATTAGTCTCCAAAACAAATTGTGTTGAAAATCTTACCCATGGGTACCATTATGCAAGTGTCATGATCACATTTTCTGCAAAATAATAATACATAAATAAAAGTGCATGTGATATAATGGGAGACCATAAAATAAAATTTTAAAAGTTGTATTAAAGAATAATACAAGCTTGTAATATATGGTATATACTTGTAATAGTACAAGTAGCAAAATGATATATATATATATATATATATATATATTCAAAAATGCATGAATTATGTGTTCAAATTTTAAAGTGTTAAATTAAAACAAAATAAATAAAAAGCAATGTGTAAACCAACACTTGTACCATACATGTATATATACATATACATAACCCATTTGCTTACACCATATTTATATACATACATATATAAAACTCATTGGCTTGCATGATTTGTTCCAGTTTAAAGAAACATATATGGAAATTGTTGTCGTATATGTGCAAGTATATAAGCATAACCCATTTGCTTTAAATAACCTTTCATTCGGTTGCCTTCATTTGGCCTTTTAATTTCACAAAATCAAAAATGGTGAGAAGAAAGCCATGTATGGTACCGTATACACACACACACACACACACACACACACACACACATCTAAACATAACCCATGACTTCTTTAGCCAAAAACCAAATTGGAAGAGAAAGTTAGAGAGCAAAACTGAGAGCATCCAAAGAGGGACATGCATGGATGAGAAATGGTGGCCTAATCAAAGTGAAATTGTGATCAAATGCACACAAGGAGAAGGGTGAACAAGGGAACCAAAGCAATTGAAAAAAATTGAAGAGGAGAAGGGGGAGAGCAGCTGAATGCAGAAAATTCGATAGTGGACAGTAAGAAATTGGCTTGAATTGGTTAAACAATGGGAGATGTTGATCGAATAGGTGGAGAGAGAAGGATTTCGGCTAAATAAAGCTGAGACCTGATCGAAAATTGGAGGAGAAACTGAAATGTAGCCAAGGCTGTGAGGGAGGCAGTGATGTTAACTAAAAATTTGAAGAAAATGAGAAAGAGCTGGTCAGAATAATTGAGGAAGAGGGGAAGCAATCTTGACCGAGAGGAGGAGTGGAGGAAGGGTGATAAAACACAGTAAAGATAAAGTGAGTTCAAGAAGCAAAGGTAAGGAAAAATTGTGTTGATTTGCTAGAGTTTATGTTTGATAACCATAGATGCATTGATGTAATGTTTATGTATAAATTGATATGTGTTGTGTAAATTGTTGTTGAGGAAATGAATTTGTTACATTGTGTGCTGTAAGGAAGATGGTTTTGTTGTGAAAAGTGTGTGTGAAGAATGAAGTTAATGAGTTTGAGAAGTGTAAAAGTGGTGTGCATTGTGTTACTAAAAAATCGGAATATGAACTTGTGACATTGGTGTGTCGTAGTTGTGTGTTCATGTGAGGTGTGTTTTAAGTTGATAAAATTATAATATAGGAGTGTTATAAGACATAAATGGGGTAGCGCTGGTGACCAGAGTGCCGAATGGGTGAGAGTGCGAGCGAAATGCATGAGCGTCGATTGTAGGTAATTTCTGATCAAGGTTCGGTAAAATAGGGATTGCGTGGGTTCTAGATCTCAGATTGACAAATCATAAAATGTTACAAAAACTAGACACATAGGGGCAAGACATTGTCAAAAATTAGGTTAAGACATCGAGCGAGGTAGTATCAAATTTTGTTAAAACCGAACTATTCTGTCGACGGTTCACAGCCTACAACACTGAGTAGAGTGGCTAAAACCGGTTACAACTTAGAGCATTCAGACTCGAAACTCGAATCCACGAGAAGTGATAGAAATTAGACACATAGTAGAATGTGTTTTGAGAAACTTAGGATGAGATACCTTACCGGTGCAACGCATTGTGAGTTTGAAATCAGTCGATGCGCAGTGAACGCCATACAGGTTTTCGAAATGTGTATATTTGGTTTAGACTTGTAAGGGGCAGATTAGATGTATAATATAATTGGATATTTATTCAGTTACAATGAAATAATCTAACATAAAAAATTATATATTGTAGATCGTCAGGCCGGTCGACCTCACGGTAGATCGAGTAGACTGTAGCCCGATACCAGTAAGTGGATATTTGTTTGTATATATGTATGTATATATGCATGTGTGTGTATAAAGTCAATATTGAAAATGCATATAAAACTAATACTGAAAATACTTATGAAATCAATATTGAAAATGCATATGAAACTAATATTGAAAATGCATATGGAACTATACTGAGAATGCATATGAAATCAATACTGAAAATGAATATGAAACAAACTGATTGACACGTTTCTAAGTTGAGTTAGGATGATTGCATAGTGATGATATTGACATGTCATAGTGTGAATCCAGAAAGGATGATTGTGTTGTATGATTGAGAGTGGTCATAAAAGAGAACTGTTTGTTAATGTTTATGTATAATGAATTGGATATATTGTGCTATGGTATGGAATGAAAAGGATTTAATATCTTGATCATGTGAAATGTTGCATGTATTGTAATTGTACGTGGTATATTGGCAGTGAAAGGATAATTGTGTTGACTTGCCATTGATTAAACGTGATAAACTTAGTATGTTGTGTGGTGATATAAACTAAGAAAGCATGAATGCATTGGTCTTGCAAGTGTGTGTGCATATTGTGGTTGTGAATTGGAAATAGGGAGACAACGATGCGTAACACCCTTGATAATTGAATATAACTTGGGAGAAGGCGGAAAACGAAATGCCCCAAGGTACTAGAGATATATTATGTCTACAAGTGATATTGTGAGCCAGGATATCAGAGTAAAATAGGGAGTCCTAGTGATAACTTATCTCAGAGATGTATTCCGGAATGGCCGGGCTAGCACGGGTCGGAATACCTGATTAAAGATACGGAGCTTTAAGTGATTCTGTATCTCAGAGATATATTCTGACTGCCTGTGATATCGGCATTAAGATATCAGAGTAAAAATTCGGGGTCTTGGTGAACCCTTAACTTAGAGATGTATTTCGCCTCTTGAGATATTGGAGTCGAGATACAAGATAAATGGATATTGAAAATCCATGCTGATGATTATTGAGTGTCTTAGGGGATGATGATGTGTAGCACCCCAAGCCACTGATGCATTTATTTGGTGTTTGAGGGGATGGCGATGTGTACGCCTTTAAACACCGATATGTGATGAATGATAATGCTATGTTTGATACATTGAGAAGTATTTCTATTCAAATGCATAAAACTGTTGCATGTGTAAATATGTATATATTTTATATGAATATGCAAACGATGGTATAAATATGAAAATGATGACAAGAATATGTAAATAACTGCAAGATATAAATATATGTATAATAAGTGATATTTGTTTGTGTATCATCCACTCACTGAGTTTGTTAGACTCACCCCTCACATCTTCCAGTTTTGCAAGAAATCCCATAGTTTGGTGAATATACATAATGGCCTAGAGACACGAGTTGGAGGAGATGTCATCAATCGCAGTCACCACTGTATCGGGTCTCGTAGAGAGATCAGTAGTTTTATTTAGTTTTGTTATGTAATATATGTTGTTAGTATCTTGAGTTGCATGTATATAAACTGACAGGTGTACAGTTGATATTAATTTGAGATACAGTGTATTATCTGAGATGTATATATCAGTAGTGGCAACATGATGTTCTGATTTATATTGATATGATATGATATGAGTCTATTTGAGATTGCATATATAATAGGCTGTATAAGGCTTAGGGTGATAGAGCAAACTTATCACCTGTTGATAATACCCCAGATTTAGGGGATGTTAAAGTAAGATTTTGAATTTTACTACTAATCATTGATTTCAAAACTTTAAGGTTCTATTCATAGTTTTTAAAGTTTGGTTTCAATTTGTATCGAAATGTGATTTAATCACAGGTACATGAATGTGATTTAATCACAGGTACATGGGATCGAAAATCAACTTAAAAAATTATAAATGGATCCCTTAATTTTTGAAATTAATGAATAATGAAAAAATATTTTAAAATGGTGCATATTGGTCCTCAAACAAAGTTACAAAGAATTAGAGATCTTACAAGTGAGTAACATTTGAAAATATTTTATTATTATTCGTTAATTTTAAACATTTGGCCATTCAAAATTTTAAAATTGCTTTTCTACGATAAATTGGTGGGATAGGAAAAGGTTCCTTCAATCACAACGCAACTTTAAAAGTTATAAATGAACCTTAAACTTTTAAAATTAAATAAGAATGTCAAACAATTGTAAAGGCTTGCATATTGGTCCCTAAATGAAGTGTATTGGAAACTTCCTCTTAAGTACCAATTTGAAAGAATTTAAAATATGTTACCATTATTTGTTAACCGCAAAAGTTTGGGAGTCCATTAGAGATATAAAAGGCAAAATTTGTTTAATTTCTGGGAATATATGTAGGGCATTTTCTTTCAAATTTAATTTATACGGTCAGTTTGGTAAAAAAAGAAGTAACTTCATCATTTTCGTAAAATGACGTTTTAAAAAATTTTTGTAATTTTTACGTCACGACATCTAAAAAAATAAAATCACTTATAAGTATATAAATCAGAGATAAATATTAGTTAGATTATAGTCATTGTACTTTAAAAACACAACAGAAGCCAGCAGTATCAATGGAAAATTAAATGGCGTTTCCACATAGCACTACTACAAAAAGAAGAGATAATAAATTAACCCTTCTAAGGCCTTGGCAAACAATTCTGACTGAGATCACACGTATAAGATCATTTTTTGTTGAATTAATACATAGGACAAAGAAATGGAGAATCTTATACTGTGTTTGTTCATTTCGCAGAAATTGTGGCTACTTCTGTTTTGTCTTTGATATTTAAGTTTCTATCAAAATCAAGTCTGTGGGTCATATACCAATTAAATCCTTCTTCGAAGAAAATTGCTTCGAAGAAATTTCAATTCAGAGGCCAACACGCAAAGCCAACTTGTATAAAAAACGAAATAATTTCTAAACAACACCAAAAATATTATGGTTTACATAATTACTATATTTTAGAAATATATATTTTTTTTGTTGCACATTTCTGTTGTAATAAAATTGTGTATTACTGTTTATTCATGTTTCGTGTTTTAATATTTACAAAAAAGTTTACTATTTATTTAGGTAAAATTAAACTTCAAACACAATTAAAAAATTTGTGTAACAATTTTACAATTTTAAAAAAAGAATTATTATTAAAAAATAAATCGTTTATTTAAGAGATAATTCTTCTTATTTAAGAAAATATTTTCTTTGTTAGATTAGGAAACAAAAATAAAATTTAAGATTTTCTATATATATTTATTTTATTTTCATTGTGTAGCAGTCTTCTTGAACGTAAGAGAGAGAGAAGCAATGGATTTTTATTTTCTTTCCATCTTGTTTTATTTTATTTTATTAATATTTTATTCTTGTTGTAAAGAGAATTTCCCACAATGAAAATATAATTAGAGTTTTTGATGTTAACTTAGCCAATGAAAGCTGCAGCCTTCCGTGCAAATCTAATTGGAGAGATGGCATGTTTTATCGGAGATATAACATTGTTTCTAGGAGACGTGCCATTGTTTCTAGGAGACGTGCCGTTGTTTATTCTTATTAATCTTTGTAACATTCGCGATTTTTACAGTCGTATGAAACTGAAAATTTAGAGATTTATAAAGGGTAAATTGAAAAAAAAATATTAAGGATAAATTTGGACTTTTATATGAAGTGTTTGGTAATGGAAATATTATGGAAAGATGGACTAAATTGATTAGATTAAAAATTTAAGGACTTGTTTGAAATATTTTAAGAAGTTGAAGGACTAAAGTAATAATGACCAATAAATATCTCATTAAAAAATTTAAAAACACTTTAAATGCTTCATTTCTTTTTCTCTCTACCCATAACTCCTCCTTCTTATTTATCTCTTGAAAAATTTGGCCCTCATCCATAGAAATAAAAAATAATCTCTAAGGTTTCAATCTTCTTTCTAATCAAGGTTAGTATCTTCAACATCTATAGCTCTTTTTCATGATTTTTTTTAAGTAATTAGGTTGAGAAACATGGGAAATCTGAAATACCATTTATCCAGCATGATTTTGTGTTGATTTGTGTTTAATTTGTTAAGATTAAAATGGGATTTGGAAGCATGAACAAGGGAAGAAAAAGATATGCAAAAACAGGGGAATTAAGCTTGCTGAATAGGAGTCTGTTTTTGTATTTCTGAGTTTGAGATTGATATATTTGTATTTTTCTAATATTTTTCCTAGAAACTAGACATCTAAAAAAAAATTTGGTGTTCGAATCATCGCAATCGGATAAGTATAAAAATAGTTACGAATTTTTGAAGTAAGCTGATTTGAAGGAACCCTGTTACAGCGTAGACTCGAAAATCTGAATTAATCTTCAAGATTTTATTCTTGATGTTTATATGAGTTATTTTTACATTAAATTAAACTTTTCTATGGAATTTATTCAATTGGAATTACCTCAAAATAAATTATCAAAATAAAGTTATGAATTTTCAAAGTTAGGATATCAACATAGAATTCAAGATAGACTTTAATATTTCAAGAAATTGTTGTGAATGGATAATTGATTATTTTAGATTATCATGGTGTATGAATGTGTGATTATTTATTGATATTTGATGATGTTTGAGTATATATGAAAAGCAATAGAAAAAAATTGAGTAATAGAAGGAAAAAATAAAAAAAGAAGAAAAGGATGAATTGTGGAAGAAAAATGAAATGAGAATATGGAAGGGATTTAGGCATTCTAAGTCATTTGAGCATGTATTTTATGATGTGAAATAATTATTGGCTAATATATATATATATATATATATCTATCTATAGATCGTGTAGATATACTTCGCGCGCGAGAGAGATTGGACGACGTGGATCGCGAAATATAAAAATTTGACAATCTTTGTGAGTAGACAATTTATATAACACGTTTCAACTAAATTAAATATGAATATTGAATTAGTGTATACATTAATTTATAAGATGAAGCGTTTTATGGATATAACATGATGCATTATTTCCAGGTATGAATATACTTTCAAATTCAAATTTGTTTATGTATATAACTTGTTAAGAACCCTTATGATTATCTATATGAATTGTATATATAGTTTACAAAGATATGTTTATGGATGAGATTTTATTTATGAAAACCTATGATTTTGGCTTTACCGAACTTAGTGTGTAAGAGTATGTCCTGATTGGAATATGGGAGCTGCGTGCCACACCTTTGTGGTGGGAGCCACTTCTAGAGTCCCTTATTTTGTTGATTGAAATATAAGAGTTGCGTGCTACACTTTCGTGGTGGGAGCCACCTCTAGAGTCCCTTATTCTATTATTTGGATTTGGGAGCTGCGTGTTACGCCTTTGTGATGAGAGCCACCTCCTGAGTTCCGATCCTGTGTATTAGCTCTTTGGGAGCGCGTCATATTACACATATGCTTATGGGGCGTGTTTATGATGTTATTGGCCTTTGGGGCTGGCTACTAGTATGCCATATTTTTATGGATTTCCACAGTTAGTTTATAGATAGAAATTATACACGATAGTAAGAGGAGCCTAAGACATGGTACATGGATAAATTATTATGAATTTTTCTATATGAATCTATGACTAACGTTTTTCTTTTATGATAAAAACTTTTCATCTTCATGGTAATTAATTATATCATTATTTAAAATGCTATATTGTATCATAATTTTATTAAAATATTTTTAACTGTTTTACTCACTGAGATGTATAATCTCATTCTTTTAAAAAAATTTTTTCCCCTCCTAGGTAATTGATAGAGTGATAAATTACCACCTTCTTCAGCTTCAAAGGTTGAAAATACTTAACATGGTGAGCATCTATTCTGCACAGTTTAGAGACTTGTGATCTATTTTGTGATATAGTATTATCTTTTTGTGGCTTTTGAATATGTATAAGTATATATATATATATATATATGTATAATTTATAATTATGAATCATGAGGAATATGCCTAGATCTTATATCTTGATGTATGAGGTTATATATATTATGGAATCATGAGTTGTATATTTGAGAATTATATGCAGGGTGAAATTGATGAAACTATAGAGGATACTCTGCCAGAATTTAGTCAAGATTCCGGTTGGAGAGTTACAATTTGGTATCAGAGCTTAGGTTATAGGTCCTGTAGACTAGGAACCTATTTGTTATAGTATTGAAAGAATGTTCTTTGTGCAAAATCAGATTCTCATTGCCACCATGTCAAAGAGGAAGGCCTAGGATCAATCTCCAAGATAGAGATAGACATAGGGATGAACCTATAGGAGAGCAAGATGAAGCTCAAGCATTAGCTCCTGGTCCATCATTTATTGCTGCACCTCCAGTAGCACCCCATATTATTGACCCAAACTTGGCAGAGGCAGTTGCAGCTTTAGCTAGAGTTATTCTGGCTCTCACAGCCCCTACAGTGAAAGGAATTGTAGACTATTGTAAAGATCTAAAGAACATGGGTTGTAAAGTATTTAAAAGGATTGTAGATGTAGATTTATCATGGTCATGGCTGCAGAAAATAGAGACAACTGCAGCTACACTTCAGATACTAGACCATTTGAGGCTTTCATGTGCTGTACAGTTTCTTGAAGACCACGCACATACGTGGTGGAAGACAACAGAGCAAAGGTATGCCGGACGCCCAGCTTCAACTTGGGCAGATTTTCGAAGGCAATTTGAAGAAAAATACTATTCTCGAGCCCTACGGGAGAAGAATTGGCAGAGTTCATGAATCTTAGACAAAGAGTTATGAGTGTAGCAGAATATGAACAAAAGTTTACAGAGTTGTCAGAGTTTGCCCCATTAGTTGTGGCAAATGATGCCGACAGGTGTAAAAAATTCCTAGATGGCTTGCATGTTAGTATACAGAACAGGTTAATGACTTTGGATTCAAATGATTTCAATAAGTGGATAAACATAGCAATGCAAGCAAAACAGAATATAAAGGAAATAAGGGATAGAGATGACGAATTCAAAAAGAGAAAGGGGCAGACCTCTAGCAAGGATGTAAGACCTAGAAAAAGTATGTCAGAGGGTGGTATCAGTGGGTTCAAACCGTCAAGATTCGAAGGCAAGCCAGAGAGGAAACCATTTGGTAATATTTCTGGTAGAGTATCAACAGGACCTCTGTATCAATCGAGGTCAATGACAAGGAAGTCAGGAGGACCTCGACCTATGACATATCCTCAGTGTCTTTACTGTGGACAAAATCATTTAGGAGAATGTTAGATACTTCAAGGTCTTTGTTTTTATTGTATAGAACCTGGGCACGTGAAAAGAGATTGTCGGAAGTTGGGAGGCAGAGAAGTATGAGTCAAGCATCAGTATGCCAAAGACCCAGGGTTCAGACCAGCACCAGACCTCAACAGCTAGTTATTGCAGCTAAAATAAGGGTTTAATCACAGACAGGCCCATCTTCTAGACACCGACAAGGTACACAATCGGGTAGACCACGAACTGCAACCAAGGTATTTGCTATGACACAGCAGCAATCCCAAGCTACACCAGAAGTAGTGACAGGTACCTTTCTAGTTTTTAATTCCATTGCAAGAATTCTAATAGATCCAGGTGCAACCCGTTCATTTGTAGCAACATCATACATTGTGCATTTGGGTAAAGAACCTAAGCAACTAGATATTCCTATGAATGTTAGTACCTCGGTGGGAGAGAATTTGAGGATTGAGGTAGTTTACTTGAATTGTGTCATTAAAGTTCAAGGGAATGAGTTGTTAGTTGATTTGTTACCACTAGAAATGGTTGATTTTGATGTGATAATTGGCATAGATTGGTTAGCTAAGTATAATGCAATTGTTAATTGTTTTTCTAAGACAGTGATCTTTAAGAAGTCAGGAGATTTGGAATTTTCTTTTCAAGGAGAAAGGAAAGTGTTGCCATCATGTATAATCTTAGCAATGGCAGTACATCCAGGAGGTAAAATTTGACACTATTCCAGTAGTTGTGGAATTTCCGGAGGTATTTCTAAAAGAGTTGGTGGGTTTGCCTCCCGATAGAGAATTAGAGTTCACTATTGATTTAATTCTTGGTAGTACTTCTATCTCCCAAGCACCATATAAAATGGCACATTCGGAGTTGAAATAATTAAAGGTACAATTGCAAGATCTTATTGACAGAGGATTCATCAAACCTAGTATTTCATCATGGAGAGCACCGGTATTATTTGTGAAGAAAAAGGATGGATCATTCCGATTATGTGTTGATTATCGCCCATTGAATAACGTCACCATCAGGAATAAGTATCCATTGCCCAGAATAGATGACTTATTTGATCAACTGCAGGGTGCATGTATATTTTCGAAGATAGACTTAAGATCGGGTTATCATCAGCTGAAGATCAAAGAAGTTGATATATCTAGAAAGATCTTTCTAACACGCCTAGAAATGTTTTATTATAAAAAAAATTAGATTACATATGTCTAGAAAGATCTTTGTAACAAGCTCAAGATCACCTAATTTCGTTTTCTAGAACTCCATAAATTCTGCACTAAAGAAGACTCCAAGAAACTGATTTAAAAACTGTTTCAAGAACTTAACTATTTCCCTACCTAACAAATAAAGACTAACAGTAGATAACTAACTATTTTGCCACGTCATTTAATAATTGCTAAGTTCACTTACTGGAATTTTGAGGACACTCAATTACAGTAATGTTCATTTGGATTATGGGTTAGCCAATTTCTTGAATTGCTCTAGCAGTATTATTGATAAGTCCTATACAAGAGTTCCTTGTTTTAGTGGAACTTAGTCAAATCTTTATATCAATTTAGATGGCTACTCAGTATCAGATCTTTTAGAGTCGTGCTCATATGTTTCAAAGGTTCCAATACGTTATACGAATGTGGAATATCCTTTTGGAGATTTCTAGAATTGGGTTTCAATCTTAGATGGTCAGTCGAGTGCAGGAATTGTGTTTCAACTAGTGGTACATGTTAGAGATATGCCCTAAAACCAATCATGTCATACTGTTCAGGGATATCATCCTTATGTATATATAATTCTGTAACTAATTGTAAATCAGTTAACGATTAATAAAATGGTTATTATATCATTTTGCATGTATAGTTGCTAATATATATTGTTTATATAAAATGTATAATGAGATCCTGTGACGTATTATGATGTCAGAACTCTATCTGCAAAGAGTTGTAGATATGAGGATAGAGTTTTGATTAGAATACATCCAAATCAGTTCCCGGTTGAGGTGATGTCATAAGAGACTATGACATTGGATGACTATAATGTTTGATGCTACCAAGGATTAGTATTGGATGCTAATAGTTGGATAACGAGTCTCATGTCACAAGAGCATAAACATTGGTAATACGTTGGAGAACGTGTTACTGAACATGACAAATCACATGGATGATTATCCACAGTCAATGATACGTCACACAGTCGTACTAGTGTACCACTAATCCTTTGACCTGAGGTATTACAGCTACCCTTCGCACTGAGGCACATCGTTCACTTGTGTATATAGCACCGGCATAGTCACTCTTGGTGAAAGAAGCTTGCTGGCAATATGTTTAGGTATATGAGGACAGGTGATAACCAAGATGGAATCTACTGGCTTAGATATTAGAGCTTTAGATCCTAAGTGAAATTGTCATATGCAGGGATAAAGTCTTTAGCCAAAGCATGAATATCCGGAAAGGTGTTTCGCGGATATATAAAACCTATATATGATTGAGGTTTAGATCTTATGATTAAGTTAGGGGTTTGACGATATCATGACCTGCACTCGATTGAGAGTCGACAATAGAGGGACTTTACTACATGCACGTACGACTATATGGGTTTATTCATATGTGTCTGGGGGTCATGACGTTTTGCTAGAGGTTGATCATGATCATTAAGAACTTTGATTACAAGAAATTGTACCGAAGTGATACGAAGGAGTTCGTATCCACCCATGTTCAGTTCACAGTGAACCAAAGGGTCACACACAGTCAGTTACTTGATGATGATAGCATTTGCTATTATATAATAATCATTAATTTGTTAATGATGTTATTCCGATACTTTGATCGGGTAACGATTTGATTCTTTATTGTAAAGAACATATTTTTCAGCAAGGACGAGCTAGCACTCGTATGCGTAAGAAATGTTTTGGTTAATTGTGGGATAATGTAAATATGATTTACAGATATTATATTATGATATAATGATATAATGCTTTAATACTGATTAAAGTATTAATATAATAATAATATCTTATATGTAATGATTATAATATTATATTATATATATATATATATTTAATCATTACCATAAATATATATATTAAAGTAAGATATATATATGTAAGATATATATATATATATTAATAAAATTAATATATCTATATTATATATACTCTCTCTTCTCTCTCCCACTCTCACATTGCTTTTATTTATTTGAAAATAAAAGGCAAGTGGGCAAGTGGGTAATAGGATTGTCTTGTTTCATTTAATGGAATGAAAAAGTAGAATGGGCATGTCAGTTGTGTTGGACGGCTGTGCAGGAAAACACTCAAGTGTTGAGTGTAGACAACAAGCATTGGGATGCTATGTTATCTTACTAAGCTAGACACAACCGAGAGAGAGCTTCTTCTTCCTCATTCTCTCTGAAATTTTTGCTAGTACAAACCTTGGTGAAGGTTTTTGATGAGTCTTTATTGTTGAACCAAAAACAGTTGAGAGAAGTAAGACGCTAGGGAGAGAAAGCTTGGTTTGGCTTGATGAAGCTAAAACTGAAGCTTAAAGATCCCATAACGAAATCGGAACCACCGTTACCAACATCGACGCGTGGACACCCTCGGTAGCAAGAGAAGAGGTTCACTTGTTGTTTCGGATTGCAAAGGACAGAAGTAAGACTTCTGAACTTTGCATTTTATGTTTATATTTGAAATTGTTTTAAATACCAAAAACATACATATGTACATGTCTAGATTCGTAGGAAGCCTTTCCACAAGTCTGTGTGACGGGCATGGCCTCCCTAGCAGCGGTCTTGCGCCTAGGAACCGATCTCGCGTGTTACACTTCCGCTGCGAAAGCGAAACAGAGCATGGTTTGTTTGTTTCCGGCAGAATAGGATTTTGTTGCCTTCAGTACATGCTGTATAAATCCTTAGTGGGATAAATTTTATTGCAGAAAAAGTGAAATAAGTAGTAAGCTTATGCTTTTTACATATGAATGTAAATATTTGTTTATATTTTTCAATTCTGTATTTTAAAAGTTTCTGCATATATAATGCCTGATTTTTGTTTCGTGGGCATTTTTGCAGTCTTAGATATCGCAAATGCGATAATAGTCTATATTGATGTTTTCATTTATCCATTAAACCCTTTAGGTATAATAATTTTAGATCTCACTGGAATCCTGCTTCTTTTTATTACGTTGAATACCACTAACCTCGAATAAATATCTCTTTACCAGGGTGGCCATTGAATGTTCTTTTAATTGGAAGATTTATCCTTGCTCCTATAGTTTTACTTGGGTTCCTTATCCACACATATTCTTGTTTTTAATATTACATCAGAAAAACAAGGACAAAAAAGAGTAACAAGAGAAAGAACCCAAGAGACGATTCCAAAGAAAAAGAATAAATTCTTTGAATCAATGATTACATAAAAAGATTTAAAAATAACTAACCACTAAAATCATGATCCTACTTATTAGCCATGACTCAAGAACATGTAAAAACAAAATTAACCACTTCTTGAAGACTAGGAAAAACAACAATGAATAAAAAACGTAGACAAGTTGCAGTCCTAAAGCAACTAATTAACACTTCTCCTTGTATTAGGAGCTACAAATTCCAAGTTTCATTCTCAAGAACTCGAACTTGTTAGATGGTAAGGGTTTAGTAAAAATATTTGCAATCTGGTCTTCTGTCTTGCAATGACAAAGAACCACAACACCATTTTTCTGCACTTCTCTTAAAAAGAACAACTTGATATTAAAGTGCTTAGTTTTGCCATGAAAAACTAGATTGTGAAATATTGCAATGGTTGTCTGGTTATCAACAAAGATTTCTGTAATTTGTTTTTGCTCCAAATTCAGATCTGTTAAGATCTTCCTCAACAAAAGGACTTGATTTACAGCAGTCGTTGCAGCAACAAACTCTATCTTAGTTGTGGATTGAGCCATCGCCTCTTGTTTCTTTGAGCTATATGAAAAACTTCCTGATCTAAAGCTAAAACAATATCCAGATGTGCTTTGCATGTCGTCCATTGAGTCTCCCCAATCACTGTTAGAAAAACCAATTAGCTTAAATTCCTTGTTCTTCATGAACTTGATTCTATAATTCTAAGTTCCCTTGATGAATCTGATTACTCTCTTTGTTGCCTTCAAGTGTATCTCTGTAACGCCCTATACCCGGAGATATTACTGGTAGGTGACGGATCCCCACCATCACCTTAAGTCTCACTATTTATCTGAATGCATGTACAAAAATATGAAACCACGATAACAAGTGACACAATGCATAGATGCAAAAGAGTAATATACCTTATCGTGAAATAAATAAAAATAATACATTTTATATTTTACAATCTTTAACACAATACCATTCATACTAAAATTTCATACAATGACTTCAAATTTCAATTCTATCTATAATACAAATGATTCTTCTTATATGATAGACTCATAATGCCCTAGTGACTGCAGTATTCACCCTTGTCTTCATCGGTGTCTCCACTGTACTGGAATATCTTTCTTTGCTTTCTAATTACTTGTCCATCCCACAAAACTAAGAGGTAAAAGGGGTGAGTCCTAAGGACTCAGTGAGTGGATAAAATTAAAGTAAGAATGTACTAAGTGAATAGATGATTAATAGTAATTTAAAATCATAAAATATGAGTAAGGGTATCACACTTTTAACGAATTAAGTACAAAATTTTCACAACCATTTAAAACATTACTTCAAATTCAATCAACATGATATAACAAATTCACATTTAAATATCTAAAATTTAAACTATTTACTACAAATCACACAAGTAGTATAAACAAATTTTATTTCAGAAGGAAGCTCACTCATTACGGTCCATCCCTTTTAAGCTCAGTTTTAAAGGGAAGCCTTACCCAAATTGGTCCGACCCTCTGAACTTTATTATAGAGGGAAGCCTCATCCATATTAGTCCATCCCTCTAGACTTTATTATAGAGGGAAGTCTCACCTATATTGGTTTATCCTTCTAAATTTATTATAAAAAAAGGTCTTACCTATATTGGTCCATCCCTCTAAACTTTATTATAGAGGGAAGTCTCACCCATATCGGTCCATCCCTTATAGGTCATGTAATCTATCCATGCACAGACGCACTCACACTGAGCACTTGCACCAAACAAATCTCAACACATACAACTTACAAAGCATATTTCATCATAACCATAAGTTACATAACCAAAAAAATTCAATTATTACACATCAACTCATTCTCGTAATCCGCATTTAACATCCATCAGGTACATTACATGTCAACGCAAATCAATTTATCACACTGTCAATTCATCCACAAAAATATTTCATAAATTTTCAAAAACATTTCATGAGTTTCCCTTACTCACGACATATTAAATCAATGTGTAAAATACCTTTGAATTTTATAATTCACTAAAACAATTTAACATTTAAGATTTATTTAGAATTTTTAGAATCTTGAAAACATATTCATCTACTCACTTTTCATAACATTTACTTTTCAAATATTTGTCTAAACTATATTTCAAAAATATATCATAAAATGTTCATTTCAATAGATTTTTCTAAAACATTCATAAATCAAGCATTTTGTATAAATAATATTTTGAAAATAAAATATCATCTCACCGATTATGATATAATATACTTGATTTAAGGCTGTTGGCCCAGTTGGCAACACCCAAGAGGGGGGTGAATTAGGATTTTAGAAATTAAAATCTTAAAATGAATGCAATGCAGTACAACAAATAAAACAGTAGAGAGAGAAAATAAATATAGAGTTTAGTGGTTCGGCAATGTTAGCCCTACGTTCACTCTTTCGGTTATGGATCACCACTAAGGTGTAATTATCTCTTTGTTTCTTCGGGTCAAGTGAAACCCATTACAACTCTTTCTAAGGTGAAGGGTAACCGTACACTTACTTTCTCTCGGGTGAAGAGTAACCCAATACAATCTTTTTTAACTCCGGGTGAAGATAAGCCCAATACAATTTCATAAAGATAATTTTGTTTTTAAGCTCTCACAATAAAGTAAATGTATCAATATGCTCGTACAAAGAAATTTTCTTTCGCAAGAAGAAATAAAATTTTTACAGTAGTGAGAGAAATATACTATTCACGTTGAGAATGTTCTTGAGAATATTTTACAATTGTTCACAATAAGCTCTGTTCATTCCCTTTGTCTTTAAGTCTTTTATTTATGTTCATTCTCTTTGTGAAGACTCTTGTGTCCAACGACTTGATTTTGTGCATTTAATGTCAGCCATAAATGCTGCAGAAGTTATCATTGAGTTTTAAATTGGAAGGAAGTATCGATCCTTTCTAAAAGTGTATCGATCGTTTGAGCTACATTTTGAATCTAAGTTGGCATTTCATCCTGAATATCGATTCATCCTTCTTAATGTATCGATCTAGTTCACTCCGTAAATAATTTTCAACTTTCTGTAATTTCGACGTATCGATCTCTTTCTCTCGTGTATCGATCTGGTCTGCTTCTTAATTATTTTGCAACTCTTTGGAATTGACGAGTATTGATGTCCTTCCTTTAGGTATCGATCTGATATGCTTCGTAATTATTTTGCAACTCTTGGAATTGATGAGTATCGATGTCTTTCTTTTAGGTATCAATCTGGTCTGCTTTATAATTATTTTGCAACTCTTTGGAATTGATGAGTATCGATCTCTTTCCTTCAAGTATCGATATGGTCTGCTTCGTAATTATTTTACAATTTTCTAGAATTACCAGGTATCGATCCGTTTGACTTAAGGATTTCATCTGAGGCTTCTGCCTTAGCATATATCGATTTCTTTACTTTCTTGTATTGACATGCTTCAAATATACCGATCTATTCTCCAATGATATCGATCTGTTCACTAGATCTATTGATCCTTTACTTTTACATATCGATCCTGTTAAGCTTTCAAGGCACTTTTCATAGAGATTTGTTAAATATTGATTACAAGCATATTTATACATAAATTTCTTGATTTTAAACAAGACTTTAATCCATACTTTTATCACAAAGTAATTTGGCATTCCAATAAACTTAGTCATCATCGAAAACACACACATGCAAATTATGATGTCATCAATTTCACCTTTAATTACTAATCATGATATCATCAAAGGCGTTATTGTCGGATGCTCGGGTTGTTGATTTACAATAAATGATTCTTATTTAGGATTTTAGGCAATATGTCTATCTAATAAATAAACAAATGTACTGTACCTGAACTTTTCACCTAATATAACATTAATATAATTTGAATATCTACTAAATAAAATCTGAATTTATTTTAGGGACACTTTATTACACATGACACATCTTACGCTTGTGATAAACATGCATTGTGCCAAACCGGTAACCTATCTTAACCTCGCTTTTTGATAACATATTCTATTATGAGTCTAATTTCTGCAACTTTTTAAGGATTCAGATTCTGAATTCATATGTTCAACTTATAAGCAATTTTCAACACTCGACGCAAAAACAGAATAGGGTGCACGTGGTCCATGGGCAATTTTATTCCGAAATTTCTTGCGATCTCGTCTCTTTACGAAATGAGCTGATTTTTGGATATGTTATGTTTCTATATATCTAGTTTACACAGAATTTTACAGTGCATTAATCCAAAGTCCAACACTCGCTCAATTTCCATTTTTTCGAGCTCTGCTCGGGGTTTCCAGCAACCTATAAAATCTGCCTATACAATTTCGGCCCTATGTTTTTAACACCTTCTGGCCACTGAACTCATGACCTATCACACCTAATTCTTTTATTTTTTCGGCCTCAAAACACACATGTTGGAGTGTACGACGACCGCCCATTTTTGCATGGTTATACTACCGTTTTCGCAACACCACACATAATTACTACCTATCATTCACCACCATTTTCATACTAGACTTACTAGCTTGTGTTTATATACCAACCAACCACACAATTACATATAATCACACTTAAATCTACATTTTCTAGCACCCAAACCTCACTATAACTCTATTATATCAATCACTAATGGCTGCCTTATGTATATATAACACTCACCACCACAAATTCTCCAAAACCCAACAATTATACACACACTATGCATATCACCACTACACTTTTCATCACTTATTTCATACATCATCAAACCATCCCACATACATATATATAATTCATTTCATACATTTACATTTGCAAATTAACCACAAATTCATTCTTTACATCAATTCAGCATAACATAGATATAAAACAACAAATAGAAATTCAAAACCATAAATACCTCATACATTTACCTCTAAAGCCCTTTCTCTTCTCTTTTTCTCACTTTCTCTCTTCTTCTTCACCTTCTCCTTCTCAGCCACCTTCACTTCTTCTCCCTTTCTTCCTTGGTCAGCCACCACCTTTTCCTCTTTCTTCTTATTTCTTTTTCCTTCTCTTCCTCTTTAGTTCTCTCGGCTAAAAGCTTTTCTTGTTCCTACCTATTGCCGTTTCTTGCTTATTTCTTTCTCTCATTGCTTTACGTTTTTAGCTTCTCTTATTTAATCTCTTTTGGCTTTTGATTGGTCTAAATACATTTAGAAAAATCTAGACTATTGTAGACATTAAATATAAAATAGGACTTGGGTTTTTGATGAATAGTTTGGGCATTTTTCTATATAACTTGGGCTTGAATTTAATTAATTATATTGGACTTCATTTAGCAAATATTTGGGCTTAAATTAGTAATGTTGTTATGCCATAATATAAATATTTTGGTATGACCCCACATCTTTCACTATTTATACTTTTTCCCTAAATTATGAAATTTTCACTTATTAACCCATTGAATTTTAAAAACTTTTAAATCTAGTCCTTATGTCATTTGTAATTATCATGAAAGTAATAATAATAGTAATCACATACTTAGATGTATATATATATATATATATCTATTACATTCTATATCTCAATTCCATGTTAACTATGCATGTATAACCTTGATTAACTTTTCTCACAACTTATGTCGAAACCTGGTCATTAATGAAAAATTAATAAATTCAATTTATATCAAAATTTCGGGTTCTACAATTCTACCCCCTTTAAAATTGATTCGTTCTTGAATCAAAATAACCAATGATGCAAAAGCCTAGATTATATGATTTATCCTGAAAATTTGTATGCCCTAACTCCACTCTTCGAAAGATCTGAAATGGTCTGGTAAATTTTTCTTACAAGCCTCATAAAATTTTTACCTTACTAGTTTACTTTAGTAATGTATTACAATTGACAACCGTTGCTATAATACTAATACAATGATCTTGTATTTGCCTTATCATATCCCACTTATAAGGGTCTTATTACTCTCTTTGTTGCCTTCAAGCGTATCTCACTCGAGTAATGCATGAATCAAGACAAAATGCTTACAACATTTAAAATGTCTGGCCTTGTGGCTGTTAAGTGCATCAAACAACCAATTAATCCTTTGAATTCTGACTCGTCAACCTTGTCAGCTCTATCTTTCTTGCACAATTTTTCTTTCTGATTCATAGGAGTGCTCATTTCCTTGTATTATTCCTTGTGAAATTTTTTAAGAATTTCCTTAACATATTTTTTCTGGCAGGTAAACACTTCATTCACTTCATGCTTAATCTCCATTCCAAGAAAAAATGTCATCAAATCGAGACCAGTTATCTCAAAAGCCTCTATCATTTTTTTTTTAAATTTTTAATCAAATTCATATTACGTCTCGTGACAAGAAGATCATCAACATACAATGAGATAACCAGAATCTCCATAACAGCACACTTGATGTAAAGTGTGGATTTAGACAAGCTTTTGACAAATCTAAGACTCAGTAAGTGCTCATCAATTCTGCTATACCAAGCTCTTGGAGCTTGCTTCAAACCATAGTGAGCCTTCTTAAGAAGGTAAACCTTATCTTTTTCACCTTCCTTTACAAAGCCTTTGAGCTATTCAACGTATATTTCTTCTTGTAGAACTCCATTCAAGAAGGCAGATTTGACATTTAATTGATATACTCTCTAATTTCTTTATGTTGCAACTGCAAGTAGCAATCTAATGGTGTCTAGCTTGGCTATTAGTACAAATGTGTCTGAGTAGTTTATTCCAAAAATATGAGGGTAACCTTTAATCATAAGCCTTGCCTTGTGCTTGTTGATGGAACCATCAATATTGAGCTTAGTTCTAAACACCCATTTGACCCCAATGACTTTTCTATCTTGAGGTCTATCAACAAGCAGCCATGTCTTGTTTTTCTCGATCATGTATAACTTTTCCTTCATATCAACCATCCAATTTCGATCAAGTTTTGCTTCTTCAAAACTTGCAGGCTCTTAAACTACAATATTGCATCTTTGATAAACATCAGAAAGCAATCTAGTGCCTCTAGCTGGAATGTTATCAACCATCTCATTTGGCCAATCTTCAGAGCTTTGTTCAATCGTGTTTTAAAGAGGAAAATTAAGCTTCAGGTCATTTGAAGCTTGATTGGCTTTCCTTGCATCATCCCAGTTCCATTCTTCATCTTTTACAAAATACAAATCCTTGCTAATAACAATACTTTTTGTTTGAGGCTGGAAAACCTTATATGCTTTGGTGATCATGTTGCAGCCTACGAAAATACCTAGTGTTACCTTATTATCCAGTTTGTCTTGCTTAACCTATGGGACATGAGTAAAACACAAACAACCAAATATCTTAAAGAATTTAGGGACGATTTATATCCAAACCGGGCTTTGAATGGTTTCTGATTCTTCACTGCCTTTGTGGGAATCTGTTCTGAAGAAAAAACTATTGTATTTGCTACCTCAGCCTAGAATTGCTTTGGTACATATTTTTTTTTTCGCGTAGCATGAATCTTGTCATTTCCAGTATGTATCTATTTCTTCTTTCACTAACTTCATTTTGTTATAGAGTATAGGGAGTAGTTAACTGATGTTGAATGCCTACTTCTTCACAAAACTGGTTGAATGCTCCAGATGTGTATTCTTTCCCATTGTCAAATCTGATAGTTTGTATTTTACAGCCACTCTCATTTTCAACTTTGGCTTTGAATCTCCAAAAAACACTAGCTACTTCTAACTTATGCTTTAGAAAGAAAATCTAACACATCCTGATGAAATCATCAATGAATACAACATAATAAAGACCACCTTTACGTGAAGTTATCTTTTGAGGAATACTATGTCGGTGTAAATTAGCTATAACTTTTTTTATGCTCTCCAAGTTACCTTAGGAAATGGCTTTCTATTTTGCTTTTTAAATTGACATGCCTTACAACTTAGAAACTGATCATCAAACTCAGGTAGATCATCTACCATCATCCTTGCTTTCATTTGTAACAAAACCTTGATGGTAATAATGCCCAAGTCTCTTGTGCTAAACCTTTGTGATATTTTCTTTGATTAAAAAAATAGCTTGCTCCTTCTCCAATGGATTAAGTGTGAAGCTTTTCCCTTTAATTTTTACCTTAAACATGTCTTGACCAGCTGCATCTTTAATTAGGCAGTGCTTGTTTTCAAAAGTAACTTTAAAGCCTCTCTCAATTAGTTGGCCAACACTTAATCGACTTTGATCAATTTTAGGAACATAAAGTACATCATTGATAAACTTTGTACCCGAACAGCTTGGTATTGCAAAAGTACCTTGTCCTTTTACTGCTATGTGGTCTTCATTTCCAGTTTTGACTTTATAGGTGTCAGCAGGCTTCAATTCCATAAAAAGCTCTCTATCGCGAGTCATGTGATTTATGTAGCCACTGTCAATTAGCCAACATTCACTCGAGCCACTGCTTGAAAAACATGTTGCAACAAAAAGCTAATCTTCATTCTCTTCTCCAACAACTTGAGCTTTTGCTTCTTGTTGTTGATTTTTACTCTTACAAATTATAGCTTCATGGCCAAGTTGATTGCATTTACTACACCTTGCATATGGTCTTCTCTAACACTTGAAGGGTGGATGACCTTTTTCTTTTCCACAATGCTTGCTTGGAGGATAATTTCTCTTTAGTTTTCAGCCTTGCCTTTGTTACAATTGTTTATGGTATTTTTTTTTCCATTTGTTGGTTGATTCTTCTTATTTTTCTTCTTTTTGTTTTTTATGTAATCATTGTGTTTGGCTAGCAGTGCACCTTCAGCTACTTTATCTTCCCTTATGATTCTTCGTTGCACTTATGCTTGCAAGGCATTTAATAATTCTACCAAAGTAATATTGGACAGATCCTTCATATTTTCTAAAGTGGTTATTGTTGCCTCAAATTTCTCATACATAGTTACAAGAATTTTTTCAACAATTCTTGAGTTAGTAAACTCAGAGCCAAGCAATCTTACCTTGTTTGCTATACTTATAAGCCTGTCAGAGTAGTTATTGATAGACTCTGATTCTTTCATCCTTTGCAACTCGAAATCTCTGATGAGATTCAACACCTGCATTCCTTTAATTTGTTCATGTTCTTCATATTCTGCCTTGCGATAGTCCTAAATAGCTTTGGCTGACTTTAAAGATATAATTCAAGCGAATATGGTTGAAGAGATAGCAGTGAACAAGCAGGCCTTTGCCTTTGATTTCTTTATTTTTCTATCCTTGTGGTTTTTAATTTGAGCTATCATGGGATTGTTTGGTAGGGAGGAACTTCATAATGCCCTTCCACTACTTCTCATATATCCAAGGCTTCCAGATGAGTTTCTATCCTACAACCTAGATCTAATAATTTTCACCATTGAAAACTAGAGGCGCGATGGATGAAAAACTGGTTTTTGCATCCATGGCAACCACTTGGATTCAATCTTAAACACTTACAGGTCCTTTAAGAAGAAAGCTCTAATACTAATTTTTGTTTTTAATATTGCAACAGAAAAACAAAGACAAGAAAGAGTAACAAGAGAAAGAACCCAAAAGACGATTTCCAAAGAAGAAGAATAAATTCTTTGAATCAACGATTACATAAAAAGACTTAAAAATAACTAACAACTAAAATCATGATCTTACTTATTAGCTATGACTCAAGAGCATGTAAATAACAAAACTAAAGACTAGGAAAAACAACAATAAATAAAAAACGTGGACAAGTTGCAGTTTTAAAGTAACTAATTAACACATATAGAACAACATTGAAGAAAATTGATAAGGGTGGAAAACTTTCTGCACAATCAACAATCTTTGATGCCCAAAAGCTACTCATAATTGTAATGACAAATCACTTCCAAGAAAAATTAGGCAAAGATGGCTTTAGATCAACTTATAAAGAACAATTTTGTAGCGGTCACTTAATTGCTGTCAAGATGTTAGAAAACTCCAAGTTTAGTGAGGAAGAATTCATTAATGAAGTCTCTATAATCGGTAGAATTCACCATGTTAATTTATTACAATTATTGGGGTTCTGTTATGAGGGATCTAAATGTGCACTTTTATACGAATATATCCTAATGGATCTCTGGATAGGCATATCTTTTCAAAGAAAGGTGAAGGCCAATCCTTTAGCTAGGAGAAACTCTTTAAAATTGTTTTAGGAATTGCTCAGGGGATCAAATATTTGCATGGAGGATGTGATGTTTGCATTCTTCATTTTGACATTAAGCCTCACAATATTCTGCTAGATCATAATATCATCCCTAAAGTCTCAGATTTCGGTCTTGCAAAATTTTATTAGAAGGAAAATGATTTTGTGTCCATCAGTGCCACAAGAGAAACAATAGGTTACATAGCCTCTGAATTGATTTCAAGGAATTTTGGAACTGTTTCTTGGAAGTCAGATGTTTACAATTTTAAGATGTTGCTGTTGGAAATGGCTGGAGGAAGAAGGAATTCTAATACAATGGCAACTCGTTCAAGCAAAGCATACTTCCCATCTTGGGTATATGAATAAATAAACAAGAGAAGAGATTTAGAGCTCCAGAATATGGTTGAAATTGAATCAATAATAGCAAGAAAACTTTGTATAATTGACTTATGGTGTATTCAAGTAAAGGCAGTCAACCGTCCCTTAATGACCGAGATCCTGAAGTTGTTAGAAGGGAATATTGAAGACCTACAAATGCCTCCAAAACCTTTCTTTTCTTTTTCTTCTCTACAAATCTCTGAAGGAGAGGTTGAATCAGATTCTTCAACAGAGTTGTTAATATCTGAATCAATAGAGGAATGTTTTCTAAATGATAGTTTTGTTTAGTATTTTGCCAATGTTGTATGTAAAATAAATCAAAACTTACATATGTTTTCTTCATTCTGTGCCAGCATAACAGTTTATTAAAAATTTTGAGGAGAGTAATCTACTTGCTCGATAGAAAAGTCATGTTCAATACATAAACTTTAAGTACTATTCACCATTTGAAGTCAATATGCATGATCACCAAAAATTATATTACAAAGAGGTGAGCCCCACAATATACTAGTAATAATTGACTGGTTACAATACAAAAAGTTAGAAATATTCATTCAAGTGGACTAGTCTTTTATAGGGTTGCTATTGACTTGAAGAAATGCTTTGAAGCCATACAGAAGAGATTGAAGCAAATGTCATTACTATTGGTTATATACCCTAGATCTAATAAGGACAAATATGTAATTATATATTATTACATTGGTTAATAAAATTGACAATTTATTTATAAGTTTTGTCTATGTTGACTACTTATATATAAAATCTTTATAATGACAATTAGATGAATTAACTTAAATTTAATTTATGAGATTCCTTCATTCTTAAATGTTTTCGATTGTAGGATTATCAACACTAAGACATTGATAAATCCAAATTAGATTGGCATATGTTATGTCTATTTCCTTGGAGAAGGAAGGAAACTGACCTTATAAGCTACTAGTGAAATGTGTTCACTTAGTCTAACATATGGATGCTTGTTAGAGAACAAATACATCGAACTGATCCGCTTGAGAACCCATGTGGAGTGTTATACACGTGTTTATGAGATTTCTTTCAGTTACGATGGTATGACTAATCCTTAGACTTGAGATTTTTATGGTACCTTATTTGTGAATCATATATGCTTTGATATTATATCTCCATCGTCCATAGCGAGATTGCGCATAGGGTAATGATTGGGCAATATAAAAAACAAGCGAAGGTTGTGAGAGGTCAATAAAGGATTTGCTATTCTGGATAACATAGAGTCGATATTCCAAGGGGCCCCATTTTGACATAAGTGATAATATAAGTTCATGGTCATGGCGAGTTCTGAAATGAGTTTCAGAAACTTTAAAATTATATTATTAGTTTTAGTCAAAATTTTTAATAACCATAATTTAATAAAGTAGACATTTTTCATACTCTAGAGTCTTTAGTGGGATATGTATGAGGCAAAAGGATTGTATCATACGATAATTGTGTACAGACTAGGTTTTACTAATTTAATATTTTTTCTCAATTGGAGTCATGATACATTGCTAGATGCCGTTTTTGTTCTATAGAAATTAGTTTCTTAATTAAAGAGTTAATTAATGATAAATTAATTAGATAAATGATTATCTAGAGTTAAGAAGTCTATAACTATCTCCATTGCCAACATAAAAAAGAAACTAATGGGTCACACACTAAATAGTATTGATGAATTAATATTAAATTATGTTGATAAATAATTAAGGACTTAATTGTTAAGTTTATAATCTTTAAAGGTTTATTTTAATAGTTTTGGAAACTATTGAGAGTTAAATTATAATTATGCAAAGTCTTTGTATTTAATTATAATTATTTAATTATAGATTTCCTAATTTGATTAAGATAATATTATTTAATTAATACGATTAATTAAATAGTATTTAATTTTAAAAAAAATTACTAATAAGATTAGAAATATATTTAGTGACTTTTGTATTTGAATTAAATTTTGAAAAGTCAAAATATGAAATCTATATAAATCTCTATTTTGTCTTAAAAAATATACGTGAATGTGAATAAAAATAAGAGAAAATTTTCTTCAAAAGTTGAGAGAAAATTTTCTTGGTCAAAAATTATTTAGTTTGTCTCTTTCAAAAACTAGTGTTCAATAAAAAACACTCTACATAATTAAAATTTAGAGAAATTTTAAAATCTTAATTATTAATTCTCTACTTTATGTGGATTACTATTAGAGGCCATGCATTTAGGTGATTGATTTAGAAAAAAAATATTTGCGTAATTTTCGTATTTGAGTTATAACTTTTGATTCTGATATTGGATTAATACGATTTAAAAGGTTTTGGAAATAAAATTCAAAGATCTGCAACATTGTATTTCATAAAGAAATCCAGATTCAAATGTCTTGAAGGTCAAAATGATATTCAAAGTTACAAATTCATAGAAAATTCGAGAAAGTATTATTTTAACCCTTCATTGGTAGTGAAGATTTATGGTAAAATTTTAATTCATTTATATTTTTTAATTGATATTATAAAGTATGATAAATAGTATAATCTTGGCATGAGAATTAATAATATTTAATTAATATAATTAATTAAAATAATTTTAAATTTTCGCTGCATATGATATACTTAATTCCCAACAATTACTCCAAAAGCATTTCACAACTTGCTCTCTATTCCTATGTTTCTCCATGTCTCTTGTGATGAGCATAATAATCCTCTTCCTTCTCTTACCTTACGCAGGAGCCAAAATTTCTGCCGCAAACAACATCACAAATATATATGAATTATGTCAACCAACAACATGTGGAAATATTGAAGGCTTTGTAATTCATATATGTTTGTGTTGCATCTTCCTTCCTCTGGCTATTATTATGTGAAGGAAATTTTATCTTGACAGCACTATTACAATTATAGATGTGCATGAGACCACATGTCCGTTTCAAAGCCTTCTTTCGTTTAACCTGAGAAGCTCCAGATTCATTTTTATCGCTTATTCTTTTAATTACACGATATTGAACTGCACTGAGAAGACTGAATGGACGCCAATCGATTGTATTAGTGATGAAAAAAATCTTATCTATATCATGTGTTGGACCAAAATCACTTCCACCTCTCTATCTTCATGCCGAAACGAAGATACAAACCAAATGCTTTCACCAATCATTTTATAATTTAGTTATAATTTTTAACTAAATTTATGTTTGGTAAAAAAAAAAAAATTAACCTGTTTATTTTATAATCTAAGATAACATTTACTATGATTTTTAGAATTCCTATTATAATCTCATTACTTTAATAAAAAAAAAAGACAACTATATCCATTATAACAGTAATTTATTGATCACATGTCTATTATGATCATTACACGTTCTTTTGTTCAAGTCAATGGCAACCCCACAATAGACTTGTCATAATTCACTCTCACCTCTTTGTAATACATTTTTTTTGGCGATCATGGATATTCACTTCAAATGGTGGATAGTACTCAAAAGTTTACATATTGAACATGAATTAACAAGCAAGTAGAGAATTCTCATCAAATTTTCAATAGACTGTTATGCAGGCACAAGATGAAGAAAACACATGCCAGTTTCGATTTAATTTTACATTTATCAATTACAAAACTAAAGAAGACTATCATTGAGAGAACATTCCTCTATTGATTCAGATATTAGCAACTCTGTTGAAGAATCTGATTCAATCTCTCCTCCAGATATTTGTTTAGAAGAAGAAGAAAAGAAAGGCTTTGGAGGCATTGGCAAGTCTTCAATATACCCTTCTAACAT
>JAXCLQ010000009.1:3413344-3453708 GCA_035584115.1 Cedrela odorata
CTATTTGGAATGTTGTCTCTCTGGCTTTTCTTATCATTATTATTATATTATAATCAAAGAGATTTAATTACTTAATTATTACCAATAAAGTCATAATTAATTCTATGTTAGCATTTGCACCAGTGTGTGCAAAATGCAATGACTTGATATAAATAGGATTAGTTTGGGAATTAAAAATCTATTTTAGAAAGTATTTTAGAAATAAAAATTACATAAAATTATACGATAAAATATTAATTGAATTAATTGATAAAATCTCTTAGTTAAATAATAGATTCAAATTCCGCTCACATTAGAATTTTCAAAAAGAGATTTAGTTTATATTTATGTAAATAAACAAATTTTTATTTTGATCAAACACTATAAAAAATTAAATTAAATTACTTTTCATCAATTGATGATATTAAAAACATTTACAAACACATTCGTCTACATACTTTTTATTCGTTTTTTTAATATTATAAATATAAATTAAATTTTTCTCTAATTTTAATAAAAGTAACCTCAACTTTTTGTATCACTCAAAAATATTTTACTAATTAAACAAATCTTACTTCATTAATTATATAAATAGTCTTGTTTCACCTATAATATATCTCATTCTTTTTCAACACCAAACATTAAAAAGTTCAAAATGTTTGTCTTACTAGCTTTTTCCATTAGTACTCCCACTACTACTGTAATGGTAGTGTGAACATAATCACTAACCCCAAATTAGAAAAATTGGGACCTAAAATTCAAAGATTATACAAAACATTCGCTAATTAATATATAGTATAGTAAAACCGAAAAGATACAAACAACCTTTATACAATTTTTTATACTAATTTCTCAATCATTAAATCAATAAAATTTCAATAATCGAAATTAAATTTAACATGTATAATTAATGTATATATGAAATACAATTTTAACCACTCAAATATAATTAATCTAATAGTGTAAAAATTATATAAAAAATTAGAACTTTTAATTATATATATATATATATATTATTTTTTTAATTTATTCTTACCCATATAAATGATTTCAAGATCAACCCTCTAAAATAATTACAAGAGAGGGACAACAAAGCACAATTAGGTACAACAACCATTTGCTTTAGCAAGTTTCTTTTAATTATTATTGTTTAATCTTTGATTGACCAAAACTCTTGAAACTACTAATGCGATAAGGCTTTTTTAT
Source organism: Cedrela odorata (assembly GCA_035584115.1). Lineage (NCBI taxonomy): Eukaryota > Viridiplantae > Streptophyta > Magnoliopsida > Sapindales > Meliaceae > Cedrela > Cedrela odorata. The sequence goes on from JAXCLQ010000009.1 coordinate 3,414,530, forward strand.
AAGGACAAGCAAAGAGGAGTAAAATAATGAAAAGATGCTAAAAGAAGGAAGCTCACGCACCAAACTTAGAAAGATAAGAATGTTGTGAGAAAATGTTGCACAAAAGTGGTCCTAACCATTTTAACTTCTAATTGAAATGTATTTTAAAAATTAAAAACAAGTCACTTTCCCATTTTCATATTGCTTTTCAAGTGTCAATAATACACAATAGAAATGTGAAACAATTCTTAGAAGACTCGAGAGAGAAGTTTGGTCCATGATAATATATTGGTGACAATGACTTTGATTAAGACAACCCCAATGGCAATAAGCATAACGTTAAAAAGAAACAGATTAACGAAATTATTATCCTTTTATATCACAAAATTTATTGTTTGTAAATTTAGAATGTATTTGATATTATTAAAAGACGCTTTAAATAATAAAAATTATGTTTTATATTTCAAAATATTTCATTAAAAGGGGATTATAGTATATATATATATATATATATATTTAAAAAAACTTATTTTAACAAAAAGTTTTTTTTTTAAATTGTTATTATATAAACACTAAATTAGGCATACCATTTAATTATAATCTTGTAATTTTAAATAACAAAATCTATAAAATTGGTTTTCTATTTATTTTATAATATTTAATTGAAATGAGTTAAAAAAAAAAATTAGAGTATACATCGGAGGGGATAATAGCGTTTTTTTTTTCAAATAATTTTACATAAAGTATTTTTATTTAAAATTGTTGTTGACAAAATTGCCTCTAAATTAGGCCAACCCTTAATTTAGAGATAAAAGTAAGAAACATATCAAGTCTTTGAAGGTAGAGTTTAAGACTGGATTTGTATGTAAAAACAAGTTTATAAATATTGGTAAAGAATTGAACAAAATCTAGAAGATTCTTAAACAAATATTAGAAGAAGAAGAAGCGTTGGAAAACTATGCAAATTCATTGTACTAGGAGGCAAACAAAAGAGGAATGAATTACTAAAAAAATTAGGAATTTAGTACCTAAAAGTCAGCTTTGAAAGTGACAATCTTGCCTGTAAAATCTTGCCTAATGGAAAATTATATGATCATTTTGGTATTATACAACTGGGTTCCGGTTCAAGTTTGATAGATACATATATTTTTTTTTAATTAAGTCAAGGTAAGTGAAAGCCATATGAGAATGACATTGAAAATCATAGGCTCGATTCAGTGATAATTAGATGACTGGAAATTAAGTAAATTATATACATATATGACACAATAGCAACTGATAACTTTTATATATTAACTGACTCAAAACTCACTGAATTAATTCAAAAGAATGATCCGATGCTTGGAAATATTTTATGGAAAGTATAAAATAGTATGATCCTACTTCCGAAATTTACTAATATTATTATTTTGAGGCTAAATTGATCAATTGATAATTCAAGTTATTCAAACAGTTTAATCTAAAAGTAACCAATCTTTCGGGCAGAAGACAATGCCCACTCTTCTCGTAGTGGTTGAAAAGGAGAAGAAAACAAAAATGGTGAACAGCTACAAGCAATCCAAAATTATTGTAATAGAGTTGCTTTCATCTTTGGCTAAATATTTTTGGTTCATTGCAAAAATCTGAATTGGCCACCGATTTCAGATAAGATAGACAGCATATCCTAACACTTATTTTCCTCAACATCCTCACACAAAAACAAATTATATCATACTATTTTAACTAAAAAATTTGTCTAATAAACAATAGAATAGGAGTAATCACATATGGTAACATGTTACTACCAATCACACGTGATATTGATATCCATATCAACCCAACAATACATAATTTTACCAGCCGAAACTGGACAAGGGCATTAACATCCATGTGACCATCTATCATGACGGTGCAATTATTTTGTTTGATATGAAATGTTTAACTTGTAAAATGAAACGTCCTACTCGTACTACATTGAATGATAAGGTAGAATGTCAGATTAGTAAAATGCTACGAATCATCACTCATACGATGCCGGTATCAATCTAACTATAATCTTATCCAACAATAAATAATTTACCCATCTGTACCAAAGAACATTAAAAACATTGGTGAGATCATCTATCAGAACATGTAATTATAAATTTTTTTGTTGCTACATATGCATGAGCATTCCTTTAAGAATCAAAAGCAATCGTAACAAAAAGCTTGAAAAGGATTTTCAGTACTAGTTTTTTATTTTTTATTATTATTTTTTTTGTGATGGGTCATTGGATAATCGACACAAACAAATGACAGAAGGTGATTGATTGAAACAAATTTGTTTGGTTCTGGGTTTTGGTCTACATTCTTATAACAATGGTTTGTGAAAATTTCAGAAGCAAAAACTGACAGGTTCATGAACTCAAATTTCCTTTTAGCCTATGGGATATGGCTTTGGCCCTATGCCTTTTCAGGTGGTTATATAATTTTACCAAAAACTGAACCTAACTGACCTATTACATAATGACACTGCAATTATGAAAAGCATGAAAAATCAAAAGAGAAATAATCGTGTAAAACAAGAAATCCAGGACTTTCTTGTCTTATAAGTGACTTATCCTCAACGCCAGCTTGCTAGTCAGGATTAATATCCTGAATAGCAAGTACCCATACAGAGTTATAAGAGACTAGAACATTTCAAATCTAATACAAGAGATTCAATACTACACAGAAAAAGTTTCAAGTTTTATACTAGTGGTTCTAACTTATTTTCCAACTTTTTCATAAGAGATTTCAACTTACTATCACAAGAATCAAGCATCGTTGCACATTCGTATAATAACCAATCCCCTAATATAAACATGAAAAGTTACAAGTCTGAAACACCTATATGAATACGAGGGACAGATGTCCATAATAAACGAGTATATTTCTTATTAATACAGGTAAAATAGTTATATTTGATTATTATTTAGTTTATTTTGATCACTTGATACCTGATGTATCTCATTATCTCTTTGTAATATAATTATGACATTATATCATGAATTTGGAACCTTCATATTTTGTTTGAAACTTATATTTGATTTAATGCTAAGTTTAAAATCTGCTTTATTATTATATCCCTATAGTTTGGTATAGCCAATCCCTTCCCTGTAACCTGCTTTATCATTATTCCCTCCACTTCTCTTGTTTTCCATTTCTCCAATTACTAATCACCGCCTCGACCTTGTCACTTGATGCACGAATGTGAGAGAGAGCACTATAAAATATCCAGCCTTCCATAAGTAACTCAATCATAAGCAGTTAGTCAACAGTACAGTACCTTCTAAATTTCATAATTTGGAAATAATTTTAGCTTTCCAACAACAATATTCATTGTCAAATATGGATTAGGAACTCTCTTCAAAAGCCTAAAATTTTAATTACATATAAATTGTTGATAAACAACAGCAGGATATACTATTAATTCCCGCCATCATATTAGTTCTCTACTGTTTCCTCCTAGCAACATTGTTATATTTTTCAGAGGGAAAAGAGTCAAAAACAACTCACTATGATTTCGATCCAGTCATATCGGCTAGTTAATTTTGAAAGAGAACCACCTTCATTAACTGAAAGCAAATCATACAGTATGCACAAAAAAATTATTATAATGGCATTAAAGATGTTCTATATTTATCGACCTGGCTGACGAACAGGACAATTTTGAGCTTGACAAGATATTAATATACAACTACCCTCGAAAAAAGAAGCAGAACGGCAGATAATATTTATCCTTCATATACTAACAAGAAGGCCTGGTAAAAGTGATTCACCAAGAAAAATTTGCTTCTGCGTTGGCGAGGACAAGCTTTCTGCTATTTTACAACTTCACAAGAATTGTATGTGAGACAGCTCAAGAAGCGGAATTTCTCTCCCTCTTAAGTAGTTCCTAGAGGTGCCAACAATATTTCATTATATCAACAACGAACAATAGAACTTCAACAAATTTTCTAGTTTCCACAAAGACATGCTATACCTGTTTGGTGGCGGCAATTGACAAGTACTGCCTTTCTTTCTTCTCCTGTTGGCACTCAGCACACCAGCCTGAACAATCTTTCTGATATTTCTTCAGCTCCCGAAAGATGGAACTGAGAAATTTATGCATTTCCAGCAAACCAAAAATGGCATTAGATAATTAATTTAAACCTTTGCTATTATATGAGGGAACATGTATCAAATTCCAACAGAAGTACACAAGTCATTCCCACAAATATTGTCATCCTTTGTGATGGCACAGGCGCGATCTTTGTAAATTTAACCATATGTTAAATTTCAGAGCCACTATTTATTAGTTGATATTTAAATACTTTCATGATTAGACAAAATTTTATTGCAAGTTTCAGGCATACTACTGCACAAGGACCAGTAAAGATATTTACATCCTAAAAGGACGATTGCAAGCATCAACCAAGCATATACATTCATTCTTCTACCTAGACATATCATGGAGTGAACCATCACTAACTTCAATTTTTTATTAGAGGAAAAAGGAAAAACGAGAGTGACAAATGTGCACTAGATAATAAGGAATTACATCTCATAAGACTCCCTAATACTTTCCAACTGTCAAAACACATAATACCACAAAAATGAAGAAGGGATATAACAATTGAGAAAGGAAGAACTGCCGCTAAAAGTAAAGAAATAATTAAGAAAAAATGAGCCTCAACTCATAAAGCACCTTCCAGCCGTTTACACTATGAAATATCAATCGAGTTACCATTGATCAAAATTTGCTAGTAAATAAGGTGGTCAGATGACGACAGCCTTATCATAATCTGAACTACACCAAATAGTGCCAATTCTGACTGGAATCGGTAGATCATAACTTAGTAGTTACGGATGCAAAATCCCCCATGAGTTTGGTATATTGTACAACAATAGAAAATTGAAAATTTCTCCATTCCCCTCGTTGGCCACTTTACCTCAAATAAGAAAGCTCTTCTAAACTCATAAAGCCTCAATTCACCGAAAATTTTAGTCAACCCTTTCGATGTTTTTTATTTCATTAACTTTCTTAGAACGTTAGGATTAATATAATGGAGTGCAATTCAATAAACCATCAATAGTATGACATACTCAAATCTAGAACCTTATATTGATGACCTCTCCTCTCCAGCTAATCCAAATGAAGAGCAAATTGATAACCTTATTGACCTATGTATTTCTTCACTAAGAGAAGCAACAACTTCAACAGCCTAAGGCTAGATCTCTTTCATTTTCCTGAAAGGAGAGAGCTGACAGTGTATACCTTCTGCACCATAATAGTAAGTTGACCCTGGACCCTGATGTTGTGGCTCTAGCACCATGCCGATGGCGACCACTATGAAGAACTGCACGTCCTGGAACATGAGAGTAATCTAAAGTTTCCTACAATATACCAAAGAAAAGAATCCATCAAATAAAACTTTGGTTAGTTACAGACAATGACAACAATCTTTCCTTTAACTTGCTTCAAGGAAATATCAAGCCTATACAAGTAGGGTCGTAGAAAACACGCAACACTTGTTGTTCATTGGTTCTCTCATTTTTTATGTCCTCAATTAAGTTAAAATGTGGCCATGGACAGGATTACAAGTCATAGAATTGTTGCCTAAAAAACAGTTAAACAATATTAAATATCCTCGAAGAGTAGAGGAACAAAAATGAGTAAATCATTCTTTTGAAATGAGAAGTCAGGCAAAAAGACACAAAAACCAATAGCAAAAGTGTGGTCTGCTACCATCAAAAGAATTGATTACAAAAATTAACATACCTCTGATTGGGTTTCTGAATTTACATGTTTACCACATCGGACACCTCGAAAGAACAATTCTCCACCAGAAAATTCCCTACCCAAGCAAACATTTAAGGTGACTTCTGAGTCATCCACATGGAAACCTACAAAGTCAAAGCTATTAAGATTTCATAAAAGCTTGTGAAGGTACTGATATAATATCCAGAGTTTTTAAGAAAATGGATGTACAAGAAAACAGATATCAAGCAAAGAAACAAGAGAAACTGAGAAAAATAATTAAATCATGGATAAGAGATGTTAGACAATAACATTTTGCATTATTAACCAAAGGATAATGAAAATAGAGCACAAATAAAGAGAAAGCACACACAAATAAACATGAAAATGAAACTGTGGTGAAAAATGGATGATAATACGAAAATGCCAGGATTTGTTGCATAATTTCTCTTCACTTATTGAATAATAATCAATGAAAATCCCAGATTAAAAAAGTTGGAAGAGAAAAAGAAAATTATTTTTGAACAATATCTCTGAAAAGAAAAATCAAAAAGACAAAAAAAGAAGATTAAGTTAATAGATTTTTCTTCCATATTTTTATTCACATTAAGTAATGTTTCAGTCTTCTTCTAGATTATATTAAAAAAAAGTGGCATGACAATTTTAACAACATTATCATAATAGAAACTAATAGCAATAGAAGGTTAAAGTGAGCACATACCAAGTTCAACATCCCGATCCGTTCCATATTCAACAACAAAACCATGATGAGAATCCAATGTGGATCCACCAACTTCAGGAAAGAAAACTACAAAGCATTTCAAAAAGGAGAAAAATAAGAAATAAAAAATCAGGTTTACACCGATTAATAGTTCTAACCTTTCATCTTATGTTTTAATGTGTGATCAGAATTGTGAAGTGCATGGAGATATAATACCTTTGGATATAGGACATATAAAGTCATTCATTAACTTGTTCAGCATGGTTTCTAGGCCAAAGTCATCCAAGACAGCACCAAATTTGTTCATTGTGTTTGGTCGCATGATTCTGAATTTTGTATGATGGACCCACCTTTCAAAGTTCTCTACCTAAGCAATCAGAACCAGATAAGACAATATAAAATACTACAAACAGGGAAAATAAATAATATGACATGCCAAAATGAGAAGAAGAAAGAGATGATACCTCCGATAACAACATTTCACAGAAACGTGGCTGAAGCATTTCAAATGTATATATTCCTGGAATGGGTTCAACCATTATACTTCTAAAACTCTCCTCTGTATTATCCTTAATTGCTTTGAGAAAAGAGGGGACAAAGAAGTTTTCAGCGTGCATAATATACAGCTCCCAATTAAGTGGCTGCAAGGAAGAGGCAACTATCAAAAAAGAAAAAGAAGACATGTGCAAAAACTGAGACTAAATTTATACGCTATTTTTTTTTTTCGGGTTGAGAAAAATCTACACCATTTTTGGGGCATCAAGATCTTATTCTACTTTGGTAGACTCCAACTCCATAATAAAGCATCAAGAAAAGCATTACCATTTTCATCATGATACCTCAAAGGATTTAAATACCGTTTATTTAAATCCAGCAACAATGAAGAAAATCTCAATAACACCTATTAATGCACTAGTTCTGTTTATAAAACCTCTGAGTCAAACATTCAACATAAAGTAAAACATACCTGATAGTTTGATCTTATCCTCTGTCTGTACGCTCTATGTCTTTGAACCTATTAAACACAGAGATAAGCAATAAATTGACAAAACTTCAACCAAAAAGAAGAGAAACCCTAAATAAATAACTGGTACACCAGACAATGTGTAATACAATAGCAGTAAGAAACATCACTACACATTTCATATAAAATAAATAAATAGCATACACAATAGACTCTCTCTGGAATTGTAAAAACAAATTTTCTCTAGTAATTCTAACACAATATCAAATTATCACAATAGACAGAAACAGAATCCTCCTCGCACACCAAAATCAGCCACTCTTAAGCCTCAAACATACACTCCTACTCTTGTCAGCCGAGACTTCGAAAATTTCTCAAAGCCTAGTTAACACAGAATGTTTCAGTTTCCATCACCAAAAATAAAATCCTACTATTCCAAACTCTACTTGCCTCACATTTTCTCAGCAACCAAAAAAAAAAACCCTTACTAATTCAAACCAGCTCCCAAACAGAGCGAAGGAAACACTTTCACAGTTTTCACTTCACTACAAAACATAATATGCAACATCTCACCTCCTAAGCACAAAATTCAACCAACATACACACACTCATACAAGTCTATATATAACGTATATAAATATATAAAACACTACAGGAGAAATAGGATTCATACACGTGTCCGTTCACCATCAGGAGAGTATCTCATCAGAATATCGCGCATGTACTGGAGCTTAACGTCACGTGGCATGGCGAGCATAACAGGAGGCAAGTAGCGTTCAAGAGAGCTAAAGAAGAGAGGACTGAACTCCAATTTCAAGTCATCGTAGCTATCCGGCTTGTGTTCGGCGGTCGGATTAAGTCTCAGCCGGTGCGTCGACGGCGAAATGACGGCTGCGCCGTTCGTCGTTGAGAGCTGCGAATGGTTTCTCCGGTCGATGGAAGCTTCTAGAGCCATGGTGAAGAAATACTGTAGGAAATTGGAAAGATGAGAACGCACGCACGTTTTAAGGTTGAGTTGAAGACAGTGGGAAGAAGAGAAGTACATTTGTTGGTGGTGGGGCCTGGTGATGACGTGGATGACTGAGTCAGTGAATTTTTTTTTTTTAAAACTTTTGTAGACTTGTTAAATTACAGTCATGAAATTTATATAATTTTTTGTTCTATTTTTATTTAATTTTAATTTATAATTTTTATGCTATCATTTTTTAGTTTAACTATTTACCAAGACTCTATTTTCATTAATTTAATTACAGAACAGCCCAAAATTCTATTTTTGATATTGTAATTTTATACTAATTATTCTTATTATATTGATAAAGGGAATTGGTAGAATGACTTCTATAAAGAACACGCCAAAGGCAACACAACAGTTTTCCCATGAAAATTTGCAGCAAAAAGATAAATACCTGTGAGAAAAATGGTGCTTCATATGGACAAAGAAACATATTTCCTACAAGGAAAATTGGATTACAAGAAACTGAGTGACTGAAATATACCACGAGAAACTGGATTACACATTAAACACCAGACTCTATAACAAAAAGAAAAAAAAAAAAAAGAAACTGATTTTTCTTGTATACCTACCCCTATCTATGTTATTTACGTTGGATTACTAAGTACCTAGTCGTTGCTCCCGAGTTCATTGATCCCTTGTCTTCAAAATCCCAGACAAGTACTAGGAGCCGCTTGCATTGCTGCTTCTGAATGGAACATGAGTCATTGAACTCAGCTCCGGGCTCCCAAAAACCAAGCACTATATTTCTGTTCATCTGCTGTTGCATTTGTGCTGGTCCAGAGTTTAGTTGCAGCGGGCTTATTTGAGGCTGTTGATAAAATCGTTGCAAGGAAATTCGATTTGGTGGCAAAGACATTATTCACGAAGTTGTGGGTTTTGGTTTGTTGTTGTACCACTGATCTCATTTCCTGCTGCTGTTGTCGTTTCTGTGGTGAAACCTGCTGGTTGCCCAAGAGATGTGCCATGTCTTGAATATTTGGCGTCTGCATTTGTACCAAGCCTGAGCTATTCCAAACTGAAATCAACCCGTCAAGGATCTCCCTTGGCCGCCATCTGCTGTCCTCAGCTCCTCCAAAACTGCAGCAGCGTTATCAGAAATATCACCAAAAAGTTGCTGCTTACTATCACTTGAACTTGGTATATTGCTGCCGCCGATATTGCTAAACTGACCCACATTGCTAGTTGAAGGGATTTGTCCATTCCTTGGATTATTATGGTCAGAGCCTCCTGTTCCCATACCATTACAGAAGGAACCACGAGCGCTATTTCTATGCCCCCCCGGATTCTCCCACCCATGTTTAAAGTACCCGAGCCACCCACGGATGAACTTAAGCCTCCCATCATTTTCATACTCTGCATGAGTTGATCCTGCTGTCTTTGTATTTGCATCATCTGGAACTGTAACTGAGCTTGATTACCCAAAATCTGTTGCCAATTCAGCTGCCAGGATTCATTTGGGCAGTAGCATTGTCGAGCTGTAATTTTGATAAATTATTTCCAGGGTTTCGTTGAGCTGACTGAACGTTTCCAGGGGGGAGCATATGGCTTTCAGAGTTAAGATTCTTTGAAGGTAATTGTCCGGAGTTCTATTGAGCTGACTGAATGTTTCCAGGGGGAAGCAAATGGCTTCCAGAGTTAAGATTCTTTGAAGGTAATTTTCCAGAGTTTTGTTGAGCTGACTGAATGTTTACAGGGGAGAGCAAATGGCTTCCAGATTTTGGATCCTTTGAAGGTAATTGTCCGGAGTTCTTTTGAGCTGACTGAATGTTTCCAGGGGGAAGCAAATGGCTTCCAGAGTTAAGATTCTTTGAAGGTAATTGTCCAGAGTTTTGTTGAGCCGACTGAATGTTTCCAGGGGAGAGCAAATGGCTTCCAGAGTTAAAGATTCTTTGAAGGGAATTGTCCACAGTTTTTTAAGCTGACTGAATGTTTCCAGTGGGGAGCAAATGGCTTCCAGAGTCATGTTGAGCTGACTGAATGTTGATAGGGAGGAGTAAATGGCTCGCAGAGTTAAGTTTCTTTGAGGTAATCGTCCGCAGATATTAATGGCTGAAACCCGTCACTCAAGGGACTTAGCATGGTAAGTCAATAGCTCCTGTGTCGAACTGGAGATCATTCCAAGTGCTATAGCAACAAGAGGAACACCAGTATTTATCATCATTCAGAAGTGCAGGTTCTATGTTGTCACCACTAGGCAGTCCACTGAGCAATTATCACCATTGAGAAGTAAAGGTTCTATGCGGTCACTGACTAGGGAGTATCCTTCAAGCGACATCAATGTAAAACAAATGTCATCAAATACAGTAAAAGAACACAAGATTATTTTCACAAAGAATATGCAATACCTACCGATGAAGTGAACTGAGCAGTAACAGACTAGAAAATGCTACAAAAGTGTACAATAGGAGTCAGCATCATCAATAATCAAATGATCCAGACATAGGTTGCTTTAGATGCTGTGTAAAAGAAAATTCCTACTGCTAATAATTCTAATATTGCGCACAACACCAAAATGGACAACGAGTTGCCCAAAAATATAATACTTTACCATAATTTTAAATAAAAAAGTATACTTAATGGCAATTTGCAAAATAAAAAGCAACTTCTAGTGATTGCAAATGGAATACTACCGTGCTAGGCAAAGTAGTGGAATATGGATCACAGCGGGACAAATTCCTTCTTCATGTTCATAAAAAAAGGGTTGCCTCCACAAATCCCTTGGTAAACTTCTTCTTTGACATGACTAATTTCACACGAGCTTTACTTTCAACTATAGGAATCTCATTACCTGAGATGGCAGAAAATAGTTAATAGAGAGAAGAATCAGAAGCAGCTTGGAACCAATTACAAAGCAACAAGGAAGTGAACAAGACACATTTCCTTACCTTGGTGTAAATGAGATCGGCGCATAAATGTTAATGTACTAGCCTTATCAAACCTCTCGTCAGCAATTCCTGTAGTAGCATCTTTTGACTTCCCAATTTAGAATTCCATAGCTTGAAAATAACCAGTGCAGAATTACGATTGTCAAACTTGCACTTAGATTTATCCAGTTCATGCCTGAATGTGCAAATAGCAGCATTTACTCGATAAAACCATGCATGATAATAGAAAGAAAAATATTTTTATAATAGGTGTGTGCGACTATAGTTTGGATAATACCTTTGAGTCACTTCTTTAATCTTCTCCACCTCTGAATATCACCAACTTCTGAAGTCTGAAGTAAGTTAAAATTTTCCAACTGAAGGCTACTTGCAATAGTTGCATTCGCATTGTAACTGTTTCCAGTTTGAAGGCTACTTGCAATAGTTGCATTCGCATTGTAACTGTTTCCAGCTCGAAGGCTACTTGCAATAGTTGCATCCGCATTGTAACCGTTTCCTGCTTGAAGGCTACTTGCAGGGTGCAATTATATAGCCGGTTACAGCAATTGAATCACTTACTTCAGTATTCAAGCCTCTAGGGCGACAATTGTCAATTCGATTGAATGCCCCTCATTGGGAGAATTCCTTTTATTATATAGAAACTTTAAGAACTAATTACAATGCAGAAATTTTGTTATTACATCAATTAGATCTAGCTAAATAAAGAAGTTATACTACTAATTACAACAAGATATCTACAGCTATAACACAAGAATAACGCCATAAATAGAGAGACCAATTATGGCTTGATTTATGCAGTCAAGACCGACAATACCAACACATATTTGACTGACATCCCCCCTCAAATTGATGTTGGTCAATCAAGAAGCATCAATTTGCCTACTAGAAATTGATGGCATTGTCGTGTCATTGCTTTCGTAAAAACATCAGTTATCTGGAGGTCAGTGAAACATGAGGAAGAGAAATAATATGAGTGTCCAAGGCTTTTCTTATAGAAAGACAATCCACCTCAATATGCTTCGTACGCTCATGGTAAATGAGATTAGCATAAATTTGAATGGCACTAGTATTATCAGCATAGAGAGGACTGGGATTAGATTGAGAGAAACCAAGCTCAACTAAAAACCCACGAAGCCAAATAATCTCAAAACAAGCGATAGACACTGCACAATATTCTGATTTGATAGAAGATTTAGATACTCGAGCTTGCTTCTTGCTCTTCTTAGAAATCAGAGAATCGCTAAGAAACATGCATCAACCCGTGACAGCAACAAAAACAAAGAGGAGAGCCAGCAGGGAAGAACAATTCATGGCTAGGTGACCCACAAAGAAATCGAATGATACAACGAACAGCAGCTAAACGTAGATGGCGAGGAGTTTGCATAAATTGACTAACCTACTGGACAGCAAAGGAAATATTAGGCCGAGTAATAGTCAAATAGTTCAAGCTACCTACCAATTTTCGAAAGTCAGTAAGGTTAGAAAGAAGTTCACCCTCCTCACAACGATACTTCATATTTACTTCCAAATCAGTATCTACAGAAGAAGTATATTGAAGACTAGCCAAAGTAATCAAATCTTGTGTGTACTTATGTTGATTCAAAAAGATTCTTGAAAATTCAATGTGAACTTCCAACCCCAAGAAGTATGTAAGAAGACCAAGATCCTTCATATGAAATGAGGCCGGAAGATGCTGTTGCAGATAAGTAATCAAGGCAGAATATATCCCAGTAATAACTATGTCATCAACATAAACAAGGAGAAGAACAAGACAAGCAGATGTATTGTAAAGAAATTAAGATAAGTCATATTGGCATTGCTTAAAGGAAAGATAAAGTAAAGTAGACCAAACTTTGTCAACCCATGTCTAGGGAGCTTGTTTCAAACCATATAGAGATCGCTTTAACTTACATACATCTGAGGAAGATAAGGAGAACATCCTAGGTGGCAGCGACATGTAAAATCTCTTCTTTGAGATCACTATGAAGAAATACATTTTTGACGCAGCAATAGAAATAATTGTTCGCACCGTAGTCATCTTGGAAACCAGAGCAAAAGTCTTTTCATAGTCCACTACATATGCTTGTTAATTTGTTACCAAGAACAATCAACCGTGCCTTATAGCAATCCAATGTACCATCAGAACATAACTTGATCGAGTAAACTCATTTACAATCATTGACTTTGACATTAAAAGAACAATAAACAACATCATATGTATGATTTTCTTAAAGAGCCTGAAGTTCTTCTTCCATTGCCTTATGCCAATATTCATGTTTAACAGTATCTGAATAACATGAGGGAATGGGAATAGAGGTTGGTTAAAGTAACATGAAAAAATGTATGAGAAAAGCTATATTGATCAGGAGGACGAGAGGTTATGGTGGAGCGTCGAGGAATCGTGGCTGAAATCGAATCATCCGCAGAAGGAATTGTATGAATAGATTCAAATGGTAGGTTAGGCTCAAAAATAGGCAAAGTCAATCGTCGTCGCTCATACACAATTTTAGGTTTGAATCGTTTAGAAGTATAAGTCAAATTATCAAAATTAGGAAGAACATATACGAAATTTGTTCTCAACACAAGTAGAAAAGAAAAACTAATTTTTAAAGAAAACAACACGACAAAACGTATGAAATTTGTTAGAGCATGGATCATAGCAAACATAACCTTTGAGCGAAATGCTATAACCCATAAAAGCACATTTAACAGATTGAGCATCAAGTTTGTGGTGCTTATGAGGTGGCAAATGAATAAAACAAACACAACCAAAAGTATGCATATCAAGATAATTAGGATGCTGCTTATAAAGATGATAATAAGGAGATTCAAATTTTAAGACACGTGAGGGCAATCGATTAAGAATTTAAATAAAATAGAAGATTTGAGTAATAACGTTCGAACAACATCTAATAGGTGACGATTTTTCTGTTCAGCAATACCATTTTGCTGAGGTGTATAAGGACAAGAGTGCTGGGAAATAATTCTTTTTTGTTAGAGAAAATCATGAAATTCATGAGAAATATATTCACTACCTAATACGACCCTATCACATTTATGCACGAAGAAAATTGAGTCTCAATAGAGGTCACAAATTTTTGAAAAACATAAAATACCTCAAATTTATAGTGAAGAAAATAAATCCAGGTATACTTATTGTAATCATTAATGAAAGTTACAAAATATTTATAATTAGCATGAGATATAATAGAAATAATGCCCCACACATTACTATGAATTAAATCAAAACAACTTTCAGCACAATTAGCGTGTGAATGAAATGAAAGAGATTTACTTTTACCTAATTTACATATTGAACAATCAAAAGAAAGATAAAATGAAAATTAATCTTTATTGCCCAAAAAACTAGAGTTTACTAAATGAGATAAAACAACAGAGTTGGGATGACCCAAACATTTATGTCATACTACACCCTTATTGTTTACAGTAGTGCAAGTCAAAGAAATAGGAATGAAAAAATGCAGACAATCGTCTAACTTTAGGCCCCTTTGTAAGTATCTTCCCTGACAATCCTACATAAGATAACCATCACAAAAAAATTGAACATTACAATTGTTATCAACTGATTGTCCTACCAAAATGAGACTAATAAAAAGCTCAAGAGATACAAAAACATCTTTAACTAAAAAATTAATATCACCAATAGCATGAATAGGTAACAAACTCCCATTAGCAATCTGAATATAGGATGAGCCTTGATATGTTTAAACCTTGCTAAGATCGTTGGAGGAACTAGTCATACGATTTCATGTACTAGAGTTAACAAGCCAAGACAAAGATGGTAGAGTACCATTACCTTGAAACCCTAAGGTCGAAAAAGCTAAAGTAATCATCTGCTGAACCATTTCAGGTGTAAGGATTGACTGGTCAACAGCTGTGGAGTAACTAGTAGAAGAAAAAAGTTCAATCGTAGCCTGAAAGGCATTAGCTTGACTATTTTAAGGACAAATTGGACATTTTTTTAATAATATGCCCTAGCTTCTTGCAGTAATTGCAAGATTTCTTCACACAATTAGCAGTAATATGCTTGTAATCCTTGTAGTTGAAGCATTGAATCTTCTACATATCTTTACCCTTACCTCTCCCTTAAGCTGCATTAGCTAGCATTTTGTCTTGCTTGAAAGTGGTGTGTGTTGTAAGATGCTGCTCTTCACAAAGTAAATTCCCAAAACACACATCCAAAGAAGGAAAAAAAATCACGATTCATCAAATTGAAGCGAGTTGCCTTGAATTCAGACCTTAATTTCATCAAAAATTGATCTCTCTTGCTATGTTCATGAACCTCCTGAATGGCATAAAGAGATTCAACTGGTACACTTGCATAAACCATGTAGGCAAATTCGGCGTATAAGTTTTGAAACCCAGAAAAATAACCTTGAATGAAGAAATCACCCTGAGTGTAACTAGAGATCTCATACTCCAACTAAAATCGTCTGGCTGTGTTATTCTGATTATAAACCTTCTTTAAATACTCCCACATACTTTTAGTAGTATTATATGACTTCATATTAAAAACAATCGGAGAATCAACAAATCCTAAAATCCATATCATTACTATAACATCTTTAACCTATCACTAAGCCAATTTAGGGAGCTCAATAGGAGCTGATTTATTGCCATCGATATGACCCCATAATTCTTTACCTATGACAAATAATCGAAATTGAAATTTCCATACATAATATTTTTTTCCTGTTAAGTGTACACCAAAAAAATCTGAGTTGCTAGTTGACATGATGCCTATAACATAGCAACAAAATATAATAATAATATACTAAATCTACCTTATAACAATTCACCAAATACAAACCAAGCCTATGAAAAATTCAGACATAATATACGATCACCACAAAACCACCAAGCAAAACTGAAAAGGTGCTGACAACACCACTAAAACCAAAACCACAAGACCGGACCTAAAAAATCAAAAATTATGACTAAAAAATAAAAATATAATTTTAATAAATAAATTATTCGATGATAATTATTTTGATTAAAAAAAATTAAAATGTTGTTTATCTTGAATGAATATCCAATGTCCAATGTCCAATGTCCAATGTGCAATGTACAACGAAAAAACCCAGTGTTATAGAAAATTGGCCCAATTGATACTAATATGTTTGTTATGCAAGAGTCCAAAAGGGGTTGAATACAAAGGTAGTGTATCTCGAAGTTCGGTGTGAAGTGAGAGACAAAAAGATGGTTCAAACCTCAAACCAAAAACAAAAATCAAACCTACTCCCCCGATGCATTTTCCTTGGCGTCTTTATCCCATCAACTACCTCTCTCTCTCTCTCTCTCTCTCTCTCTCTCTCTCTCTCTCTCTATGGGTTGCCATCTACCACCTTTTATTTTTACCAAAACACCCCTATGTGGTGGAATCTCACTTTATGTATTACAGGATAACAATATGCCTTGCAAGTAATTATTAAAGGGTTTTTTAATCATGATTTGATTTTTATTAATTAAGTGATAAATTTTTATAACTTTTAATATGATTTAGGATATGTATGAAATTAAGGTTACTCAACTTTTTATGCCAAAAATTAAGATATAATTACAAAATATTAAATATTAATAAAAAAATTAAGTGTTTATTACTAAAAGTAGGGGTGTTAAGCACTTTTAGTTGGAATTAGAATCGAAAGCAATCAAATCAATTTATTCAATTTTAATTTCTTTAGGATTAGTTCCAATTTCAAAAATTAAAATTCAATGTTTAGAAATTAATTTTTTTCATGATAGATTATAATTCCGCTCAAATTTGGAACCATATTATTTTTTGTTCACCCCTAATTAAGTTAATGTATTTTATTTAGTTTTACTTTTATAATTAAGTAAAAGACAATACCAAATATATCTTTAGTGATATTTCTTAAATTTTTATTATTCAATTAATGAATGTGGCATCTATTGACATATATAATTTAAAATAATCATTTAAAAAATATCAGTATTATTATTTTATAAATATTAATTTATTTATAATTTATAATACATCAATACGAAATTGCTTTAATTTATCGTATAAAAAGTAAATTTACATATCAAACATGAATATATAATTTTTCAAAATGCTTAGATTTTATATGTACATTAATGATGTGAACAAATTCATTTGTGACTAGATAAAGTGGACCATTTAATTATAGCTATCAAATGAGGCTAGCAATTTTTTTGTACTCCAACAATAAACAAAGCTTACATTAACGAAATCTTCTTAAAGTCACAACCTAAAATTAATATTTTTAAAAAATTAATTTTGTTATTTTATCATCGAATTGAAATTAAAAAAAAAAACTTAAAAGAACTAATAAAAAGAAGAAAATATTAGATAAGAATATTTTAATTGAAATTATTTTATAAAATTATATGATATTTTTCATCATATAACAAAGCCAGCCAAGGCTTGCCAACTCCTTGAACAAAAAGTCGAACTGCTCTTAACAGGCCACGAAAAGTCAGTCGTTTCCTCGAAGTAATCGCACAAACAGAAACAGTAGTAGCCATGGCCTGTGCAAGCTTTGCCAAGCTAAACGCAGCGTCGTCTCAGTGGATCGGTCAACAGTCCTTCACCCAACGCCCTGGATCGTCTCGGCCAGCCGCTCGCCGAGTCTCCGTCCCGATCTGCGCCGGTGCTTACACCGAGGAACTCGTCAAAACCGCTGTTAGTTCTCTAGATCTTGATGAATGACTTTTATTGCGATTTCGTCGATTTTTATTTTTACTTTTAAAATTTCTTTTCTATGTCAGATCGTTTTGTTGTCGTTTGAAGTTATTGTGCTTGATGCGTTATTGGTTGATTGTTGTATTGTATCTGTAAAATAAAATGAGATCTTACTATTGTTAATTATTTAGTTCTATATGCATATTACATGTATAATTATGCATATACATACATAGCCTGTATATATGCATGTATAATAATACAGACATAGCCTGCATATATACATGTATCTGCACAATTAGAACTGCTAAATTGAGCATTGCTTATTCTATGATGAGAGTGAGTGCTGTGTTTAGAATTGTTATTGACACACTGGCTAATATGCAACCTCATAATCATCTAGTTGCATCGTGTGCATGGTTATGTATCACATGATGGGTGACAAAGTTCGCTGTAGCATGGATATGTGTGTAGGTATGTAGCACATGAAATGAGCATTGCTTATTCTATGGTGAGCGAGAGTATTATGTATCGAATTGTTTTTTGCCACAGTGACTAAAATGCAACTGCATTGTTATCTAGTTGCATCTCACGCATGGTTATGTACCATATGATGGGTGACAATGTTCATTGTAGCATGGATATCTGCAGGTATGTATAGCATTTCTGATTTAGAAGATGTTGTGATTGCCGAGATGCATAGTTCTCTAGTTCAAGCACATATTACTATTGTAAAATGCATGCAATGAATCTTGATCGTATGCTAAAGTGCTCATTGGATTCTTTCTTCATGGTTGTAGAAAATGGTTGCATCACCTGGCCGTGGTATTCTAGCAATTGATGAGTCAAATGCAACCTGTGGGAAGAGGTTGGGATCGATTGGTTTGGACAACACCGAGGCCAACAGACAGGCTTATAGGCAACTTTTGCTGACCACTCCTGGCCTTGGTGAGTATATTTCTGGTGCCATTCTGTTTGAGGAAACATTGTACCAATCAACTACAGATGGAAAGAAGTTTGTGGACTGCTTGCGTGAGCAGAATATCGTGCCTGGTATTAAAGTTGACAAGGTATAATGTCAACAAAATGTTCAAGTTTTCTAAATTGATGAGAAAGTTTTTGTTTAGCTTCTTAATTGAGATTTCTATTTTGTTGGCGATGCTGGTTACCATTGAGTTCTTTACTTTTTGTTTTTCAGGGTTTGGTTCCTCTACCAGGATCAAACAATGAATCTTGGTGCCAAGGCTTGGATGGATTGGCATCAAGATCTGCTGAATACTACAAGCAAGGTGCTCGGTTTGCGAAGTGGTGAGTCATTTGCTATCTTAATTAAAATTGGCTGAATATTTGTGGTTGGATTGCCATTTAATTTATTGATTTACTACTTCAATTATTTATTACGGCATCTAATTTTGTGGAAATATATAGGAGGACAGTCGTTAGCATCCCTTGTGGTCCTTCTGCTCTTGCTGTTAAGGAAGCTGCATGGGGACTTGCACGATATGCTGCCATTTCTCAGGTATATATCCAATGTCAAAGCCAATTCTCTTTCATTGGATTATTTAGCAGAGTAAGAAATTGAGGGTCTTCTTTGTTTTTATGTTTTTGTTAATGATATGTAATGGCTCAACTTATGTTGAGTTAGCAATAAATTTATGATTTTGGCCCTAGCTCTACTGTCTATAATAGACATAAATGTATTGCCTTGACTTCATATTCAATTTCTCATCAGAAAGTTAGAATTTGTTAACATTTCCCAGTTAAGATGATTGTAAGACACTTTTTCCAATTCTTCAGTCTATCAATTGTTACTTTTTCAGAATGCATTAATATAGTTCTTATTCTCAATCTGTCTGCTTGGTTCTATCTTGAAATGGAATTCAAAATACTTCCTCCTTTTTCCCTACTGTTCCCCTTAATTAGGTTTGTCAGAAACTTTACCAGTGATAATTTATGCTTCTCTTGCCTTTTAAATGTTGAAACAATTAATGTAAAGAGACTAACTTTGGATGGATTTGTTCTAAATACTTCTCTATACATTTTATAATTTCTCAATGTTGATTTTATGCAGGATAATGGTCTTGTGCCTATAGTGGAACCTGAGATTCTTCTTGACGGGGACCACCCAATTGAGAGGACCCTCGAAGTGGCGGAAAAGGTCTGGTCAGAAGTCTTTTTCTACTTGGCCGAAAACAATGTCACTTTTGAGGGAATTCTACTTAAACCCAGCATGGTAACACCAGGCGCCGAGCATAAGGAGAAGGCTTCTCCCGAGACCATTGCTAAATATACACTTACAATGCTTAAGAGGAGAGTACCCCCAGCAGTTCCAGGAATTATGGTATGAACATTCAAAACCTTTTTGGATGAACTTACAATGATAATTTATGGTACCGGCTTCTTATAATGTTGAATTGAATCTTTCAAACCTGTAAGTTTATATAAATTGATGATTTGGCTGAATCAATTTTCTTCCACAAAAGTTTATCTAATGTTTTGACTTGGCACTCCCAAGTACATAACATTGTAGTAAATTTTGTAGCTGAAATTAGATGAAAATTTTGAAGCTTTTGGTTCTAGTTACTGCAGCAATCGAGTTGATTTATTTTTGAATGTGATTATACTGTTTACTGGTGCAAAAGTGTCTAATTTTCATTTGTGAGTTTGATCTTTTGCAAAAACTGGCTGGTAATGGTTTATGTGTTCTGTTTACTTCTCAGTTTTTGTCCGGAGGACAATCCGAAATGGAGGCAACATTGAACTTGAATGCAATGAACCAAACCCCTAACCCCTGGCATGTGTCCTTTTCATATGCACGTGCTCTCCAGAACACCGTGCTTAAGACATGGCAAGGTCATTACGAAAATGTCGAAGCTGCACAGAATGCCCTATTGGTGCGTGCGAAGGCAAATTCCTTGGCACAGCTTGGAAAGTACTCAGCCAATGGCGAAAGCGATGATGCCAAGAAAGGAATGTTTGTCAAGGGCTATACCTACTAAGGCAATGTTTCACAAAATACTACGAATTTTGAGCCAGAGTTTTGGCAAATTCATGCCTCTTGGCCATCTATAGATTTGTGCACTTTTTATGCCGAGAAAGACTTGATATTAGATAAAGCTTATTCGTTTTTCTTTTACCCTTTTCCACAAAACTAGAGAGCATGAATAATACCTAGGAGGCAAGAGAAGGTTTTTACAGACTGTAACCCAGGAGAAGGGGGAACTGGTGAAAGCAAACATCTATCTCTATGTTTTTAAGTTATTTTTCTAGAAATTCCAAGTTCTGAGATTTTGCATGATTTTCATCTTCATTCTTATATTAGACACCTTGATATGTGGAATGCAAACAGATCTATAGACTACAATATAATTTCAATTTTGTTAAAATTGGTATTACTTAGTTCATTGTTTTAGATTCTAAATCGGTTTACAAATTGAATATTGAAAATTGATTTTAAAGTTTTCTATATCTTATTGTTAAAAATGATAAATTGTACCCCGAGATATTCATGATAATTCACTTGCAAGGTGTCAAATGGTTTAAAATTAAAAAAATTAACAAAATCTATAATAATAGACATAAAAATTCAATAAACCGATAAAATTTGAGAAGTAAAATATTAAAATATTAACAAAATAAAAAAAATGTAATGTTAAAATATTTTTTATTTCTTGGAAATTGTTAACGAAACGTATATATGTGGAGGAATATACGCTGATACGCGCGTGAACATAACGCTCCATTTTAGCTCTAAAGCCAAAGCAGCAGGAGCCCGAAAGCCCACTCAGAAACTCTCTGCTACAACACAGAGCACCTGGTAACTTCCAGTTCCATTTACAGAGTCGGTAACCTGTAACCGCCAATTCCACCAAAACGGCACCGTCACACAGCCTTGTATGACCGCCTCTTTTTCACTCCTCTCTCCGCATTTTCCACAATTCCCTTTCTCTTCAAAAAATTCACACTCAAAAACCCTAAAACCGAAGCCAAAAACCAATCGCAAACTCTCATTCCTCACAGTCATAATGAAGGATCGGCCTCCGCCTTCGTACGGCGCCGTTTACGTCCCTCCTCACCACCGTCTCCGCTCCGGCATAACCGCTACGCACAGTCATTCTCCAATCTCTTCTCTCCCTCACTTTCAAACCGAAAAACAACCTAATAATAAGACGAATAATAATATCAATCATGTTAACAACAATAAGTATAATAATTTTAGCAGGAATGATAATAGTAATAATAATTCGCAGTATAATTCAGCCTACAGCGATGGTGTATCGGAGGAGGATTCTGATCGGGAGCTCGAGATGTCGTTGCAGCCGGTGAGTGTGTGTTGATTGAATATCATTTGAATTTTATATTTGGTATAATTTCCTTGCTCTTGAAGCTTAAAATGTTGTTTATAGGTTGATTCTAATTCTGTTCGTGATGATTGTTGGATTAATAAAATGCGTTTGTTTTGGTTATTGCCTATTTGTGTACATGTGAGAATTTCATTATGGTCATGCATTATTTTTGTTGAAGATTCTAGTATTTCGAATTCCCGTGTGTGTGATCAATCATCAGTAGTAGTAATGAAGTATGATCGAAGGTGAAAGTTTATCTTTATTTTAGGAAATTGAGAGTTAGAGCGAATGATCATAATCCAGGGTTATGTCTTCACTTTGGAGTGTGAAAAATTGATGACATGTGCAGTATCTATTGCAATATTTTAGCTTGATTATGTGATAGTGATGGAATTTTACTGCTTGTGAATTTCTTGGAAGTGTCTTTAGCTGGAATGTTGTCACAAACCAATTATCATTATTGTTATGATGAACAAAATGAAATTTCAAACTGTAGAATTACTTTGTTTTGCTTAATCCTTGGCCATGAACCTCCTTTGGGTTTTTTATTCACCCAACTTTTCTATTTTCCACTCCGAAGCGACTAAGAAGCAAGGGAAAAAAATATAGAAGCTGCTAAACACCAAAATCAAATTTTGAAATAAAGATTTTGTTGCAATTAATATAGTAAATGAAAGCAGGAAGAAAACAATCCTTCTATACTACTTCATAAATCTGTACAAGGCTTTAAATAATACATGGAAGTTGACAAAACTGAAGTAAATAAGGAAACTACTTCTGCCCTAACTACCAACTAACTAGACAACTATTCTAAGTTATTCAACAAACACATTAATACTCAAATCTTCTGACACAACTATAATAAATTCTCTGATTTTTCAACAGTAAATAATAAGTAACAAAATAGTTTTGAACTATATTGCTAATCACAGTACAATATTTCATTTAAGTATCTAGTATCTTGTATGATGCCCTTAACCTAGCCACAATTGAACGAGTATTAAGCTGCATTTTTTGAAACAACCACTACTCTGGAGCTCTTTTTGATTAAGGGAGTTGCATTTTATGCTATGCCTTTAAGATTTTCATTCTTTGTTGTCTTCATAATTGTTTTTTAGTTCCTTATCGCAACAGTCGCAATTTTCCAATTTTTGAATCTTCTTATATTTGGTCATTTTTCAATATTCTGGAACTGGCCCGAGTGCTTTTTCCTAGCTAGTGCTTATACTTGTTTGATGTTCAAATGCATGTGCTCTTGTGTGTGTATAAATGTATTTATAGTTTTTGTCTACTTTTTACTATGTTTTTTTTAGGGTGTTTCCCTCTCCAATAACATAGAGGATTGGAGATGGAAGTTAACTATGCTTTTACGCAAAAAGGAGAAGCAAGAGTTGATTTCAAGGGAGAAAAAGGATAGACGTGACTTTGAGCAAATATCAGCTTTGGCTAGTAGCATGGGTTTGTATAGGTATCTTCTGCTCCATCAGATTAGATGCTTTGATCAGTGCACCAACTTCTGTTTGGAATTGGGATTGTGATTCAATATTACTTTTGCAGCCATCTGTATGCAAAAGTTGTTGTCTTCAGTAAGGCCCCACTGCCAAACTACAGATTTGACTTGGATGATAGACGTCCACTGAGAGAGGTATTTTCTAGTTTTATCTTCAGTTAATTTTTGTCCTTTTGTCTTTAGTATAATTTTAGTTTGCAATCCACAGTAGAGCCTTGCTTCTAATTTGAATTGTTTCTTCTATTTTACTGGATTCTGCTACCTCCTTTCACTGTTCCACCTTTCCATTTGACTGTAATTTTTCACCACAATCAATCAAGGTTGTTAATTAGTTTGCTTTCTTTTTCTCTTATTCTTAAATTGTTTTTGGTCATTTTTAGGTTATTTTAAAGATAAGGGCCCTAGTGTTTGCTTAAATTTAACAAAAAAAACAAGTTTTCATAAAATTATTGAAGGGCCTTAGGTTCCATAAAACATTATTAAGGGGTCTTGCATGACCATTTTTCCCTTCTGAATGTTGCAAGGACTTGTAAGCATTGAAAGGTTACATGTTGCCAAGGGATTATTGAAGCTTTTAAGCATTGACAGGTGACTTTACCTCTGGGACTGCTAAGACGGGTTGATTCCTATCTTGGAGAATACCTCTCTCAAAAGTTTAATTCTAGAGGAAACTTTCCAGATTCTTCTTTCTCACGGTCAAGCAGTAGTAGTAGTCTAGCTACTGAAGAAGCTCTTTTTGAACAACCAGAGCCACTGGCATCCAGTAAATCTGTCAGGGAGAAAATTCCACGGTGCAGAAGTTTGCAACTGCAGGATCAGCAGCGGGCTTGGCAGGTTACCCATACAAATCTGGAATTGTTTCCTGTTTCCCCTTTTCTCCGTTGCTTATTTATCGTATTTGTTAATGTTATTATTTTATTTTTGTTCCATAATACAGAAGTAAGCATTCTTGATATTCTTTTTATCTGACAGGTTACTTTGCACAAAGTATCAGCTGTGACTCATCTTAGGCTACTTATATTATTTTCATTTTTAGCTTTTGCGTTTTTTATCTTAGCTTTTTGTTGGGTGATTTTTGACTAATCTCTATAATTTGACATATTGTAATTAGAACAGTTAATGTAGTTTCTACCTTTATTTTCTCTGTTAATAAAGCCTGTAGGAGATAATAGTGATCATAGAGCTGCAGATGTGTTTTTTTATTCTTAAGCACTGGATTATCTTTTTTTTTATGATACCTAGAAATCCCTCGACTGTTCTATGTTCACTCAGTTCTCAACGAGGTATTACCATTGGAACCTACAACCCTGGTAGTTATGAATATAAATATCCCAAATAGGTGGCCCCTAGGGAATTTGAACCCCTGACCTATTGGTTGAATCCAAGGATCTTTTACCACTCAACCCAACCCCTTGGGGTTTTAGCACTGCACTATCTAATAGGAATGGTGGAAAACAAATAATGATCATAGGGGTGGGGATGTGGCTTCTTTTTCTTTAATGTTAAAGTTAGGTAATGCAAATCTTTCTTTTATACAGATTCTTATATGACCTTTTTTCATTTACATTCTGTTAAGGCAACTCCAATCTAATTATACTCATTTGATGAATGCTTGTTTTAATACAAGGTTTTAGCGACTTTTTGCTGAATTTTGATACTATAAGACTGTGTCAAAGTAATTTCTTAATTTACAAATGAAAGTCACTCCTTTATGGTATTTTCTGACTTGCTCCATGAATGCACTGGTAAATGTACATTGATTTGGATCTATTTTGTTGGCTAGTGGATTGTGTCAAAGTTGATTTAAGGTCCTAGGTTGCACCTTGACTTGTTTGACATGAGCTAATGAGAATTATGCTTCTCAGGTGCACATATTTAAATGGTTTTCCCCTTAATTTCAAAAGTTTATTTGGAGTACAATTTCCAGAGCCATTGTTGTTCTAGTCATGTCTCATTTGTCGGTAATGAGAAAGATATGGATTGGGTTGAGGGATTTGTGGGTGAGTGTGGATAAGTG
Source organism: Cedrela odorata (assembly GCA_035584115.1). NCBI lineage: Eukaryota > Viridiplantae > Streptophyta > Magnoliopsida > Sapindales > Meliaceae > Cedrela > Cedrela odorata. The sequence goes on from JAXCLQ010000009.1 coordinate 3,440,395, forward strand.
AAAAATAAATATTATCAACTTTATTTATACTAATGAGTTATTGTTAACACATTGAGAACCAAAGGGCTATCAATTTTATCAACTCAGGTTTGGCGTCTGATTCCCAAATTTGTTCTTAGGTCCTTAAAATATGAATTAAAACTGTGATTCTGTTGAGACGTCTCTATCAGTTTCCAAATAATTCAAATGATCTGTATGTCTTGTTTGATTGTAATTATTGAAGTATAATGGCTGGAAAGAATTATCAAGATATTTTCATTTGCTATAGGAGTCAATAGATGGTAAACAGATGCTCGAATTTCGTAGAAATCTCCCTGCTTATAGAGAGATGGACAGACTACTGAAATCCATTTCACAAAATCAGGTGTGCGACAATTTGCTATTTTGTTTATGGTTTATTCATGTCAACATTCCTTGGAACCTTATATTTCGAATGAAAATGATTTTTTTTTTCTCTTTATATTTCAAATAACATATGAACTTGGATTTTACAGGTTGTTATTATATCAGGCGAAACTGGCTGTGGCAAGACCACACAAATTCCTCAATTCATACTAGAATCTGAAATAGAATCTGTTAGGGGTGCTGGTTGTAGTATCATATGTACGCAACCAAGGCGAATTTCTGCTATGTCCATTTCTGAGAGAGTTGCTTCAGAGAGGGGGGAGAAATTGGGTGAATCTGTGAGTTCCTGTCTCATATACTATTCCCTAAGATACCGACCAAATTGTTGTCTTTGTTAACTTAGGCTTTCGACATATTTGAAGTATTTCCTTCCCTTTGTTCTTTAAAGGTTGGGTATAAAGTTCGGCTGGAGGGTATGAAAGGGAAGGATACCCGCCTTCTCTTCTGCACCACAGGCATATTGTTGAGAAGATTGCTGGTTGATAGAAATTTGAAAGGTGTAACTCATGTTATTGTTGATGAGATTCATGAACGAGGAATGAATGAGGGTAAAGTGTTGACTATTTTGAGGTTTTATTTTGGCAATGATGGATTGTGATTCCTTACATTTATACACATTCGATTCCAGATTTTCTGCTCATTATCCTTAAAGATCTCCTCCCTCGTCGGCCAGAATTAAGACTGATTCTGATGAGTGCAACCCTAGACGCAGAGCTCTTCTCATCCTACTTTAGAGGGGCTACAATAATTAACATTCCGGTAATGTTAAAATGGCTCTGAGTGGCAATTTTTAAATGTGTGGGTGAATTTAGTTATTTTTCCTTGTGCATGAACGATTGCAAGTGTGTTTGTGTGTACACACACACTCGTGCTTAACTGTGCATTAATTACATATATAAGTGAATTTTGTTTTCTTGTTTGTCTTCTTTGTTTGTGGTTGCATATTAGTGGTAGTGATGATTCATAGTGGCATTCTTGATATGTATAAGGTTGAAATTTCAGTCAGCTACTACTACTAAAATCACAATAGGTCCTGATGGATGTAACTGATCTTCTGCTTATTTGATGCTCGCTATTGATATGTTTTTGTGATTGACATGTTATATTTTTATTGCTCAATTCATATTCTGTTCCCCTAGGCTTGACATTTTGTTTAGTTAATCAGTCACTTATGATGGTTCTCCAAGGTGAATATTTGGGTAGTTGCTGCACCTGTTGCATTACCATGTCTTCTCCTTTTTATTGTCTTTTTACTTCACTCTTTGTTTTCAAATATGTTGATTTTATAAAATAATTATGACTGAATGTAGGGGTAGCAATATAGGTCATGATACAATTATTCGACACGAATTTAAAACAAATAAACAGATTCGGATTTGAAAATTTTGACACGAATAATAAACGAGTCGTATTTGTGTCATCTGTTTAATAATCGAATCGTATTTATGTCTAAACTACTGGATTCGTTTGTTCATTTAAGACACGAATTATAAACGAATAAATAAATCGTAAAGAAATTCATGTTGTAAACGAATAAAATGATCATCTCAATTCATTTACGATTCGTTTATTTATTTAAAACATAAATCATAAAGGAACAAAAATATCGTAAATGAATTTGTGTCATAAACGAATAAAAAGATCGTCTCAATTCGTTTACAATTTGTTTATTAACCGTGTCTAAACAAATCGTATCCGAATCGTATCCGTGTTTAACTTTTTTGAGATGTTTAATAAATGAATCGGATTTCAATTAGCCTCTATTTGACGCGACGCGACACGAATACAACATGACGCGAATATGACACGATAAACTGAATTGTCACCCTTAATTGAATACAAGTTGAGGAATGGTTTTGTCGGAGTTTGAATATCATTGTCAACAGGATTGTCCACCTTCTTGTTGTTGTTTTGACTATTTATTTAAGCTCACCTTGGTGGTCCATCTGTTGGAATTGTATATAGTTACGTCTTTTTGGCACCCTCTGGTGCATGTGCTATAATTTGGTACAATGAGCATGCATTGACTATAAACTGTAGGTTGGATCACTGTAGTCTGGTACCTGCATTGTCCCAGGACTCTAGAAAAGGAATTTTTCAGTCATTCATTAATTCAGCCTCTTTTCAGGACAAACTCTGTCGGTGGAATCTCTGTCATTGCCTTCAGTAGAATTGTTTCGTCAACATGAAATGACAATCAGTTTATTCATCGTATCAAATCAAGCTGGCATGAATCTGGTTGATTTTTTTTTTCCTGAAGTTCTGGAACAATTTTATGTTTATAGTATAAAGTGTTGCATGTTCAGTAAGTATTTTGTGAATTGAGTATTGATTGTTACTGGTTATGAATATATTAATGTGTAGCCTATTGGGTAATTAGGATAATATGTTTTGAGATTCTTGGTAGTTCTATCAGAATGCAGAATCTGGTGTAATAACTATTTCTTTGTTTTATCTCATGTAGGGTTTTACTTACCCTGTCAGAACTCATTTTCTAGAAAACATTTTGGAAATGACGGGTTACCGATTGACCCCATACAATCAAATTGATGATTATGGTCAAGAAAAAATGTGGAAAATGAGCAAACAAGTGCCAAGAAAGAGGAAGAGCCAAATTGCCTCAGCCGTTGAGGTATGCAAAGATTTGGATGGCTGCCATTAGCGCTTTTAATGCTTTATAATTCCCTCATTTGATCTTTTTTGTTTATTTATTTTTCTTTTTGCCTTCGGAATTGTGCAATCAGGATGCACTAAAAGCAGCCAACTTCAACGAGTATAGCTCCCACACACGGGAATGTTTGTCATGTTGGAATCCTGATTGTATTGGTTTTAATCTTATAGAACATCTTTTATGCCATATATGTGAGAAAGAAAGGCCTGGTGCTGTTCTAGTTTTTATGACCGGGTGGGATGACATACATTCTCTTAAGGATAAGCTACAAGCTAATCGTATTTTAGGAGATCCATCACAAGTTTTGTTGCTTACTTGCCATGGTTCTATGGCTAGTTCAGAGCAGGTAAACTTGTTATTCATCAATTAATAGTTTAATTCATTATCCTATTTTTCCCTTTCGCTCCCCCATCAAAAAGAACCCTTTATAAGAAGATATATTTGGAATATTGCAGAGGTTAATATTTGATGAGGCTGAAAGTGGAGTGAGGAAAATAGTGCTTGCTACTAACATAGCAGAGACAAGTATCACCATTAATGATGTTGTTTTTGTCATCGACTGTGGGAAAGCAAAGGAGACATCGTATGATGCACTGAATAACACTTCTTGTCTGCTTCCTTCCTGGATTTCCAAGGTTTCTGCTCAACAAGTAAGGTCTTTATTCTGTTCAAGCTTTAATCTCTATGTCCTGCAAAGTTGTTTATTCGTATTTGCTCTAGGAGAGTATGATTTGTTGTTACTTTCTTGTCTTTATTTTTCCTAGTATCTCTTCTATTGAATGGTTTAGTCTCAGGCTTGTGGGGACAGGTATATTTGTTGTTTGAGGTAGTGTTTTTGGCCATCAATTTATCTTTTCACAAGTAACCATACTGAAAAATTCCTCTATCTTTGGAGGATCTCCTACTGGATGATGGTCTGAAATGGTAGACAAGGGGTCTGGTTTTGCATTTACTTTTTCGTAATTTCCAATTTGCTTGAAGCTGAAAGGTCTATCCTGGACTCTGAGGCAAAGAAAGTATATTGTGGCTGACTAATGGTTGTTTAGTGTGGTTTTACTTATCAGTGTACGACATGTATTGCCTCCATACCTTGTGTTGCTTGAATTCGCCCGAATTTTAAAAAATATTTAACTTAGGTTCTATTCAAGTACATGTGAAGCTATACTTCACTAAATAATTTATGATCTTCTCTTCTGCATAAGTATGCCCGCTTCATAAATGTTTTATAGTTGCATGGCCAACACTTGTTCGACACTTTATGACTTTCTGTCTTCTTTCCAGTATAGGCGCTTCCCTTATTTTTAAGCACCTAAGAAACATAGTGATAGTTAATATCTTATGGCTATGGAACAAGACTCGGTAGGCAGTCTTCATTGATAGTTGATTCCCTGTGAATGAGTTCTTTTAGAATGAAGTTTAGTCCTTTTGAAATCATTAGTACGATGCATAACACTTCATATTTATTTATGTGTCCATTGAGAAATTTGGAAAAGGAATCTAAGCCAAAATGAAGCAATCTCACTAGTTATGGGACTTTAGAATGAGAAGTTGATAGGATCTAATGATGTTCAATGAATGCTCCAATACCTTTTCAGGTTTTATATGTGTTCTTAACCTAATGTTGACTTAAGGTTGTTTTCTATTCAGTGTTATTTTATCACTTTTTTCTAGGAGGTTCTGATGGACCCATGCTAAGACCAGACCAGTGAAGCATTTACTGGTTGAGTGATGTTTGGACAAGTTATTTTTCTTGGTTATGTATAAAAAAAAAAAACCTCGAAATAGTAGAAAGTGGACTCTAGATTGCATAACTTTGGCAGACTAGCTTAACTCCACAAATAAATGAGCTGAAATATGGTTGACCGTATTGCACTTTTTGTACAATCTGGTTTTGAATGATATATGTCTTATAAAATTACATGGTGAAATTATGAAGACATTGTAAAGTTTGGAACTCATTGTGGGATATCTAAAAATTGGTTCAGTGTAGCTGCTGCAAGTGGGGATGTTAAAAATCTAGGGTTAACATGAGTTAACGAAGTGGTCGAGTATATTTCATTATTTGCAAAGGTAAGGTGATCTGGTCGATGATTGAATATTTAACAATAAAATAATAATAAAATGTGTTCACAAATCAGATAAAATGTAAGATCAGCTATGCGGTAGACTCCATGTATAAGTTATATGGGGAATAATGAAAAGAAATCATTTACGCTGAAACTCAATCTGAATGGTGTGGTCAACCATTGTACTCCACCTAATTTTTTTTTTCTGGGCTAGGTAGATTAATCTTTTGCTCAATATGACATATAAACTTGTTTAGTTAGTGAATTTTTGTTCATTTATCATTCCACTGTTTTATGTATTTGTTGACTCATTTGTTTTGGCCAATGCTTGGGCAGCAATTACCAAATTGTTTTGGTCCAGTGTTTTTCCTTATCAATTTCCTTGTTCGTTCTAATTCACTTAGGAATATGTGGCAAAAAATTTACTCAGTCAATTGAAATTTGTTTCTTTTTGGCAATTGAGAATCATATTTGGAAGGGCTTAACCTGGATATTGTCTGGTTTGTCTTTTGTCTTCTTTGTCCAAATTGGTAGATTTTATTCTTTTAGTTTATGTAGAAAATGAAAGAAGCAAGAGAGACAAACTTGCAGTTTTTTGTTTCTGTTTCTTACCAGAAAAGAGGTTTTCTCACCAGAAAAGAGGTTTTCTCACCAGAAAAGAGGTTTTCTCATCATATGTTGACACGATACATATTTTTCTTTTAGGTACTTCAGATGCATTCAAGAGAGACTATATTTTGTGCTTGATAGATTTTTTTCACTGTGTTTATATATGTGCAAGTGTATGTTCATCAGCTTTAATGAATGCTGCCTCAATCTAATTAATACCAAGTGACTAATAGCGTTCCTATATAGTCTTTTTTCTATGATTTTGCTTACTTACTAGTTGATATCTGGATCTGTTAAGTTCATTAATAGATTTTGTTTGCTCCATGTTTGTGTATTATGTAGAGAAGAGGAAGGGCCGGCCGTGTGCAACCAGGAGAATGTTACCATCTCTATCCTAGATGTGTATATGATGCTTTTGCTGAATATCAGCTTCCAGAAATTTTGAGGACACCTTTACAGTCTCTGTGTTTGCAAATTAAAAGTTTACAACTTGGGAGTATCTCTGAGTTCCTATCTAGGGCTCTGCAGTCTCCTGAGTTACTGGCAGTAAGACTCAATGTGTTATATATATATATATATATATATACTTGGATATGTTATACTTTGTCCTTTTTATTTTCCCTGGAGAAATTATTTAATGCATCTGTTTGTTGCTTTCTCTTTATATTTGCTTGTGAAATATTTGCAGTTCTGCCTCATTTTGCATTTTTATTTTATTGAGATTTTCTTGTAGGTTGAAAATGCTATTGAATATTTAAAAATCATTGGAGCCTTGGACCAGAATGACGGCTTGACTGTTTTAGGTAGGCAAGACTGTCTTGTTTTCACTTTTATTTTTACTTCTACTTTTATATTGGCAACTCCTAAAAGTACATTAGAGTATTTTGCATCGTAAAAAGTCTTGAGTGTCTTGTTACAGGACAATATTTGGCCATGCTTCCCATGGAGCCTAAACTTGGAAAAATGCTCATATTAGGTGCTATCTTCAATTGCCTGGAACCAATTTTAACTATTGTTGCTGGCCTTAGTGTCAGAGATCCTTTCTTAGCACCGATGGACAAGAAGGATGTAAGTGATCTCATCTTATACTTTTAAATGGCTAGATGCTGTATTCTCTTGGTTAGGATTACACGGAAAGATTTAAGGGCATTTGGTCCGCCATTGAAAAAGAGCTTTCAGAAAATGGAATTCATAGAGTTTTTGGATATGAATTGGATACAAATGTTAACGTTACTTCAATACTATGTTGAAACAGCGTTTATCTCTTTTAGTTAAACCGCTTTACCAAAAAGCTTAAGCCTTTAGATAAGGACTAAACATTAGTATTAAACACAAGTCTTAGCAGGCCCCCTTCGTGTACAATGAAGACTGGATGAGACTGAATCAGGAAATTGACTAGATTTGATTGACATAGAATTATTGAAATTCATTGAAATGCAATGAGCACGTGTGGCTGGATTTGATTCAGATTTATTGAAATTAATTGAGACAAAGTGAGCATGTGGGGGTTATCGGTAAAATTAACAGTTGCCAGTTTAATCATGCTACTAAGAGGTAAGGTACTTTTACTGTACGAGGAATATGTTTGGAGTAAAAGTACTTTCCACAATTGTTTGGTGCTCACAAGCCAAATGAATAAATGATCAAATTTCTGAAAGCATTTCTGAAACTAGAAGATTAGAATTACATTTCTCTTGGTGGAAGTATTTTCTGGTTATGATAGCATTCAATGTGTCTATTCTTTCTTTCTTTGCAGCTTGCAGAGGCTGCAAAATCTCAGTTTTCTCATGATTATAGTGACCACCTTGCTCTTGTCCGGGCCTTCGAGGGATGGAAAGTTGCTGAAAGAGGCCTTGCTGGTTATGAATACTGTTGGAAAAATTTTTTGTCAGTGCAATCATTGAAGGCTATTGATTCTCTTCGGAAAGAGTTCTTCTCTTTGCTCAAGGATACTGGTCTCATTGATTGCAACACATCTATCTACAATGCATGGGGTCATGATGAACATCTTGTCCGAGCGGTTATTTGTTATGGACTTTATCCTGGAATTTCCTCAGTTGTGGTGAGTTGGTTGTTCTTCATATCTGCAAGGTTTCCACCCTTAGTTTTCCTTTAATCTGCTTAATTTATGATTTCATTGATGTTTAACATCCTTTCTCCATATCATCGTGCCATTTTGTTTTATATTAAAAGAAGCTTGCATGTAGTAATCAAAATGGAAAGTTGATTTAAGATGGCCTGAATAAATAATAAAAGGAATGAAAGACAGTTTTGACCATGGTTGACCAGTTGAAGCTTAATTTGCTGTTCTTTTGGCTTGACTCTCCTGGCAATTTTCTGATTAGTTATGTAATTTCATGAGTACTAACCCAAATGCATATGCAGAACAATGGAAGGTCATTTTCACTGAAAACTATGGAGGATGGTCAGGTGCTTCTGTACTCTGTAAGTCTGTTTAAATTATTATTTTATTTTCTCACAATCTTAAACTTATGAATCAAGTATATTGGTGTATCAGTTAGGTATTTTGTTTCGTTTTGTCTTGTTTTAATTGCATGTCATTTCAATTTCCTAGAATTCAGTCAATGCTCAGGAACCTGAAATCCCATATCCATGGCTAATTTTCAACGAGAAGGTAAAAGTGAACTCTGTTTTCCTTAGGGATTCAACAGCCGTCTCTGATTCAGTGTTGCTCCTATTTGGTGGAAGCATCACACAAGGAGACATTGTAAGTTCTACTTTTCTGTCTAATTACTTAATTTCTTGTTTGCCATACAGTTGCTGTTTGTCTGTGTTTTTTATTTTAATTTCAATGGTTATGTGGGTTTTTACGATATCCTAACAGGACGGTCACTTGAAAATGATGGGAGGATATTTGGAATTCTTCATGAACCCCTCTGTTGCTGATGTGTATCAATGTTTAAGGAGAGAACTCGATGAGCTGATTCAGAACAAAGTAAGTGAAACCTTGAACGGAAACTACTTGTGACTTAACTGTTTCGATTGCATGCTTTTGTTTTGTTTGTATTAGTTTCACATTCTTTGCTTATTGTGGACCAATTACAATTCATGTCTCCCTTCCTGCAAATTAACTTGCCTGCTTGTTTTTGGGTAATTTATATCCTCATAACTGTTTCAAATGACTTTGGTGATGGCCAGTTACTAAATCCCAGAATGGACATACATACCCATGAAGACCTCCTATCTGCAGTTCGACTGCTGGTTTCTGAGGATCACTGTGAGGGCAGATTTGTATTTGGTCGCCAGGTGTTTAAACTCTCTAAGCCTGCCGTTATGGGATCACAGCCAGCTTTGGTTCCGAGGATTGAAAGCGGACCTGGGGGTGATAATTCTAAGAGTCAGCTCCAAACATTACTCACCAGAGCGGGATATGCTGCACCCACCTATAAAACAAAACAGTTGAAGAACAACCAATTTCGAGCCACAGTGGAGTTTAACGCAATGCAAATTATGGGACAACCTTGCAGCAGCAAGAAGAGTGCAGAAAAAGATGCTGCCGCCGAGGCTCTGCAGTGGCTAATGGGCGGGATCCATACGGGCGATGAATTTATCAATCACATGTCAATTTTGCTGAAGAGAAGCAAGAAGGATCACTACTAAAATTGGCATGCTCAAGTCTGCCATGGAGGGCTTTTCTGGAAAACACCGGTTATCTGGAAGTGACTGAACTTGCTCGAATGTGATCCTGCAGCCCTATGTGTCCAACGCTTCTCACTTTTTACGAGGAAAAAGGGATGGTTGGGTCATTTTCACTCGAGGAACTGGATCTTATTTTAACATATCCCTATTATGACAAATGTCACAGGCTGAGCGAGAATTTGTGATTGACTTCCAATTATTTGTACCTGAAGGCATGGACTTCGAGCAGCTCACTAGAAGTGAAGAAAGCAGGATTGCTCTATTTTGTCCTCTCCATGTTTTTGCTTTTGGGGTGGATGATTTGCAGGCAACTATCTGGGTATGTATGTCTTGACAGCTGATGAATTGGTAGTTGCTGTTGCATAGTGTTTTGATTTTTTACTCTATAACTTGAAAATCGTTCAGTGGCTTGTACATAGTACTGATAGAATTTCTGCCTTCAGTGTATGATAGCAATTTCTTCTTCTGAAGTGCTCCATTTTTAAAAAGAAAGGCCATGGTTCTATTCTTGATTGTGTGTTAACTTGCCTTTGTTGGTTTGGAGGGGAAGTTGATCCTGCTTGTACTTCAGTGCTATTAATTGCTGAAAATAACTCTGCCGAACCGAAGATTGGACGCGATAAACTGATACGAAATCACACTGCTTCAAGAAATTTGAAGTTTGAATGTCACTGGCATCTAGAGGAGCAATAAGCTTAATTGGTTTGAACTCACACTGGTGTTAAAGAGATTTCAGGTTTGCATCTAGTGGCATTACCCTTTTATTGTTAGTTTTAAGTGTAGTATGAACTCACAGTGGTTACTGCTATAAGAGATTTAAAGTAGCAGTGAAGAGAGGTGTGGTCGCTTGGGCTCGGGCTCGGGCTTTATCACCTATTATTAACAAGAGAGTATAAATTCACCTTACTTTCCCCATTTTTTTTTAATAAGGCATTATTTTTTTACGAAATGAAAAATAATTACAAACAAAAAAATTGAAAGGATTTATCATTACTCTTATTAATAGGAAGTGATGTTTTCCCTCCACTTTCAGTATTATAGCACCCCCATTCTATTAATATATTTTATAATCTCAAAAGTCTAATAAAAAAGTTATTAAAAGAATATTCTTATCTAATTTTAATTATTAAATAAATTTAATTAAAATTGAGAGTAAAGATATAACGATAATTATTTTATATGTAATATTAATTATGATTATTTTATAAAATTTTAAAAATATAATTGTTTTACCATTTCTTTCGGGAGACTATAATTAGAAACTTGGGTTAAAATAATTATTTCTTTTTGTTGTCTTAATTTCATTTGATAAACAAAATTATTTGTAACTCCAATTTCATTTTCGCAAGAAAACTATTTTATAAATAAAATTATGAATATATACAAAATTTATAAAAATTAAAAAATAAAAGTTAAAGAAAATAAAACGTGAGTGTTGTTATACAAAAGGCCGGAGTGAAATATCAGCACCTCATTAATATTGATGCATTCGAAATCAAAACGAGCCAATCACTTACGGCCTGTTTGGTTGGCTAGATTGGATTGTATTAATTCATTCATCTATTTGCATAAAATGGTTTTAAATTACATGTTTTGCTACAAAAACTAAATGTTATGGACTGGTCTGCATTATTTTTTTAAAATAATATAGACAAAAGTGTGCAGAGATCAGATGACCCCTGTTCACTCACCCTCAGCGTTATAATATTGTATTAAATTTTATCTTTTATAATTTATTTCAATTTAATCTATTTAAAATATTACAGTCGGAGTTTAAGATGTGTTGGACTTGGCCCAAAATGTTGGGATCTAGGGCTGCAAAACCATTGAATTAATTATAAATATTTTGAAAATTCATCGAAGATCTCTCTCAATATTAGAAAGAGATCTACAACAACTACCAAGTGTTAAAATGAAATCTTCACAAATCAATTGAATTATCTAAAAACATAAGAAGTTGATGGGTTTATGCAATATCCCGTGACCTAAGTTGACTTTGTACATGTGAATGTAACTATTAAATTGATAAAATTAATTTCTTTTCCGAGGGTAATTCTTGTCCTCTACTATAAGGAACCCATTTTTTAAAAATTAATAAAAAATTAAATTAAATTAAAAAAAATCCCAAAGTCATGTGACCAATTGTTCGTAAATTTAAATATTTCAATTCTTATGATGCAACATCGATTTTGGTGCTAGGGTTTGTCAAAATTGATTAGGTAAAATAATATTGAAAAGAGTGGAATCTGACCATATGGATATGAGACAGGCTGGGAAAGTATGCTCCTTCCAAATAACAATTTTTTTTTATAAATAAATAAAACTTTTGAACCTTCGTTAAATTAAGCACTTGTTGTTGGGTATTGGAGAGGAAATTCAAAGACATAAATCAATGCCCATTATGTGCTATGGTCTGGAATTTTTATCATCCTCACAAATTTTGTACTCTTGAAACAACAACAACAACAACAATTCTATTAATGTTGGACCAACACTAAGACTAGGACTACAATCGTGCCACGACGATGTGTCCGTGTTGTTAGTGTGGTGTTGGGCCACCGTTGGTCGATTTCGAATTGAGCAAAGTTAAAAAACTTTGATATGTTCAATTGGAATTGTCACTAGTGTTGGGGGTCCCCCTTTCAATTTATTTTTTTTTTTAGTTTGAGGTTTAATGTGTGGATTATTTGCAATTTCTTGCAAGGTGGAGAGTGTGGGGGAAGCCCTTATTTGGGCCACATTTTTTGTGAATCTTATGACAAGTTAATAGGCCAAAAAATTTAAAGTTATGGGTAGTCATGTTTTGTTGGAAATTTTTTGTTTTCTGTGAGTTGAAGCATGTGGGGAAATATTGTCTTTTAGATTTAAGTAATTGATTGAATGGTTTTGTCTATTAATTTTTATTTTTTATTTTTGGGTGGGTTCTAGCTAGTCAACCTTTCTCTTATTGAACTCAACATTGGCTTCCCAAATAGTGAATTTTTTTTTTTTTTCTGTTATCTTTTTGGTCTTGATTTAGATTGTTATTTGATTTGAATAAAAGCTTGATTAAGATTAGAGTACTTGTTGATTGATTTTAGAAATTTCATTTAATGTAATTAAGAATAAATTACTTTAGAGTTTATTTTTATTCATTCAATTTAATGTAGTCGATTAGTATCTTTAATAATGTTATATATTTTATGTGTGTTTGATATTGTTTTCGAAATTTTAATTTTTGAAGATTGCTTTTAATGTTGTTCATGAAAATTATTAAAATAATTATTTATAAAAAAGATTGAGGTTTATTTAAAAAAAATATTTGTATAAAAAATAATTTTTAATTATTATTTTAATTTTAAAATAATATTATTCAATCAAACGTATTCACTATTATTTAAAAATATTTATTATTTAAAAATATATATATAACAAACAACCAAATAATATTTAAACAAATTATTAATTTAATCCAACTTAATTTTCATAAAACAAATAGATAGAAAATTTGACCAATCAAAACAAAATTTACCTAAAAAGTAAAATTAAAACCAAATAATTTTCACCCTAAAAGCTTTACTAATAAATTAAAAAAAAAATAATCATTGAACTAAACTTTCTTTTTATTATTAATAATATATCATTAATATTATTGATTGACAATGTAATCTATCAAATGATTGATGTGATTATAAAATAAATTAAAATTTTAAATCAAATCATAAGTAAGTTCTAGCAGTAGTAGTAGACAAGTAGTTGACAACCCTTGGGATGGAGCCCTTGGCTTATTTATTTATTTATTCAGGTAGGAAGGAAAGGAACCCTACAGATAAACATTAATCAGAACTCCATGTGGGTACTGTTCCCTATATAAGATCAAAGAGAAAAATAATAAATGTACCAACACAAAAAAAAAAACAAAAA
>JAXCLQ010000009.1:3453808-3465005 GCA_035584115.1 Cedrela odorata
TCCATGTGGGTACTGTTCCCTATATAAGATCAAAGAGAAAAATAATAAATGTACCAACACAAAAAAAAAAACAAAAATTCCCAAAATTAATTGAAAATCAAGTATTATTAATTAAATAATAATTTATATATTTATTTAAAAGTCTTATATAAAAATATTCTTATGGATTTTAGTATTAAAAATAAATAAATTAGTTTTTATTATTATCATCGCCATAATTAATTGATCTTACAATAAATTTATACGTAACCTAATTTTATTAGTTAATTTTATAAATATTATAGTAGCTCGAACACCGTCATATAAGACAAATATAATAAAGTTAATAATTATTAATATGCATACTTCAATTTTATAAATATAACATTTTACTTATAACACAAAAAATAAAAATAAAAAATTGTAAATTGATGAGGAACATATAACATTAATTTGAGGTTGAGACTTCATGGGTTGACAAAGATTGTCTTTATGCTAATGTCTCTTTGTTTTGGTGGGCATTATTTCTCTCTTTATCATTCTATTGGTGAGGGTGGCTTTTGGGCTACTTGTATTTTGTTGCTGCCTTAAAAAAGTGTTTAGGTTGGTTGGCCTACTTCACTTGATTCCTTATCCCATACTTTCTCTACAAATCCCATTTAATATATTTTAGTATAATTTATTAAATTTAATTCTTAGATGATTAAATCGTAATAATTGATTCTTTAAATTCAATATTTTTTTTTTCTAAATTATATAAAAATTTTAATTTCTATGTATAAAATGATTTAAAAAGTTTGTTAGAAGTATGTTGATTGAACTATTTTTTAATGTTTAAATTAATTATTTTATAATTTAATGTCTATAATATATATATATATATTTGTATTATAAAATTGTATGAAAAAATAAGAGAAAATTTGAATTAATTTTTATATTATTCTCTTTTCATTGAATTTATTATGCTAGTTTGAATTATCGATTTGGTATCTATAATTTATTTTTACATCGAATTTCAACTATTTATAAATATAAAATGTCTACCATTTTTCATTTCTAATATCTCAAATTTGTATACAACTTAATAATAAATTATTATACGTCGATCATACTCTTATTTTTAAGTAGAATAATACCATAAATACAAATTTATGCATATTCTAATACGATATGATATAATTATATTGAATAAATATATAATACAATAAAATTTAATTTATTTATTATATTAGGTTAATTTATTGAAATTAAATTGTACATGTAGTAATTTCTTTTAATTAATTGAATTTATGCATTTTTTATTTTAAAAATCACTAATTTAAAAATGAAACAAAATTATTTAATTAAATTTCTTATATTAAAAAAGTTTTTTTGGGTACCCCTACAAAATCTCTTATTCTCTTTTGTCGCCCACTATCTTTCACGACTTGTCGCTTTTAGCCTTTTATTTTATTTTATTTCTGTGTGTTGTAACGCTCAATAATTTGGTGGATTTCTCCTCCATCCATTCACTCACTTAACTTTTAAGCATCTGGCCAAGAATTTTGTTTTTGACTTTTCATTGTCTGCTGCATGCTTTGCTAGTACACTTACAAAGTATATTTGTTCTATTAATTGCACCCACCTCCTTTTCTTTTCATCTCAATTATTTATTCATCTTCTTAGATTACAATAATCATTTACTATTTACATTCAACATGGTTTGAAAATCAAATTTTAACACAAAAATATTTTGTTATTTGTTGTAGGATCATGTTAGTAGTATGACATTTCGCATTATGAAAATTTCTTTAATTTCATATATTTTACTGTTTAGTATAGATGAATTAATCTGATCATAAATTGATATGATTTGTTTTATCATATTTAACTTAGAATAAGATTAGATTGATTCAATTTTATATTTTTTATTGTTTAACAAGATGAAAATATAAGATTATATTGGTTTGATTTTGTATTTTTTATCGTTTGACATGAATGAACTGATTGAATTTTGTCTAAATCATTGATTGGCAAGAGTATGTCGTTTTAAATTTATTCTTTTTTATCAATTGGCATGACCATATTGATTGAAATTTGTCACTCATTGATCGACAAGAATAAGTCATTTACATATCGATCTTGTTTTCTTTTATCAATCTGCGCCAATGAATTGATAATGACCCTAATTCACAAAAGTAAATTATTTTAATCTTATTCTCTTTCACCAATCATCAATAATTTACATCGAAAATATTAAATTACTACAAAAAAAAATTATTAAGATCTATAAATCTTTGACCTAACAAAATATATTCGATGTTGTAACTTTTTCAATATTTTATATTTTAAAAGAAAAAGAAAATAGAAAAAAGGGATGATTTTGCAAATAAAATCATTTTAGAAGCTTGATTACTTTTCTAAAAGCACTTACCTTCGACTAATCAATCAAATTCCAAAAGATTACAACAAAATCCATCAAGAATCTCCTCTCCACCGAATCAAAACCCAAGAAGGGCAAATCAGTGATTCCAGAACTCCCACAACGGCATCTTCCTCCTTCCCTCCTAATTATATACTTTACGCTAATAGTAATACACGAATATCCCAAATAGGGCCATTTTTGTCATTCCACTAACGTATCTATAATATAAATATCTTAAAATCTCCCTTTGACCGTCGTACATTACCTCTCCTCTACTCTCTTTCTCTCTCCCTCTCGTTTTCCATTCCTTAGCCCCTTCGCCGCTGCAGCAGCAGGAGTCACAAGCCAGAAGCAGATAGAAAAAGCAGAAGCAGAAGCAAAAGCAAAAGCTAAAAAAAGAAAAGCAAACCACCTGAAACTCTCTCTCGTCACTGCAAACTCGCGCAACTAATACAAACACTAATACTTCTCCTCCGATTCAGATTTCAAACATTAAAAAAGCACTTTTAGTTTTCATCATAATACCAAACACAGCCCTAAAACTTTTCGTTAACTCTCTCTCCTTTTATTATTATACTCTCACTAGTTAGTCTCTCTCTTTCTCTTTCTGTGACTGCAAGTGATTGATACTATCGAAGCCTTTCCTTTTTGATCCGACGGCCACGATCTTCTTCTTACTCCAATCGTACGGCTAGGGCTACGTAAGTGGAATACTCATACTTTGCCTTTTTAAGCCACCTTTTTATCCGTTTCTCATTCTCCTGATTCCTCTCCATTTTTTCATTTCTTAATGTATTTATTATTTTAAATTATTTGTTTATCTAAATGGATGTGTGTATACGGGTATATATATATATGTGTGTATTATGTATTATGTATATATTTATTGGTTTCGGTTTCGGTCTTTCACGACGTCGTTGGCGTATTCGTCGTCTTCTTCTCAGTTTCTGAATCGGTTCAGTGTATGTAACTGTTTTCTGCGCAAAATTTATCTTTTAATTGCGAACACAAAAAGAAACGCGTTTTTTTTCTTTCGAAAATAACGTTTTATCTGAGCATTTAGGCTTTCTTTTACATGCAATCAATGATCTTTGTTTGAAATGAAAGCCTGGTCTAAGATTTTATTTTTTTTTTTAGAATTACTGTAAATTTTTTTTTCTGTATATATCATTTCCAGATTACGGCAATTCAAATAATATCTATATTAATTTTATTTATTAGATATTGCTTTAAGCGGTGCGTTTGTAAATTGTAATTGTTGTTTTCATAAAGTTGTTCGGTGTTACTGTTTGGTAGTTACATGATCAAAGCTTACTGTTTCTCTGGTCTTCATTGCATGTGATGTTAATTTATTTATTTATGCAGAGACTCTCATTATATTTGTTGTTTCAAAGGAATTGAGTTAATTCTTTGTCTATGATTAGTTATTATCAGGATTTAGTTTGTGTTTTTACAGAAGATATTCATTCATTCATTTTAGACCACGGAATTCGGAGTTAGGTGTGTAGTTTCTGTTAGTTTTAAGGTCCTTTTGCATATTGAAAATTTTGTGGGTTCATTTTGCCGATATAAAGCTCTCGCAAGTTAAGCCCAGGTTGGTAAAGCTGTAGGAAGCATGTGGGGTTCTAATAAATTCGTGTAGGTCATTGAATTTCAAGTTTACATTTTCATGCTCTATTTCATAAGTACAAATGGCATAACAATTTACTAATTTAGTTATTACTGTTAACTTTTTGAATTTTTCACATGAAGTAGGCCACTGAAGCTAGTTTTAATGGGTGTCAAAGAATTTTTTTGTCTTTAAAAAAGTTCCAATTCACACTAAAGTTTAGATATTTAGATTGGGCATGTTGGTTGACGCTGTTATAAGTTAGATGAGAGGAGTTATTTAAATTTGAAGAATTATCCGAGCGAATCACTGTTATTATTAGAAAATATATTTTGCAGATTATGGTGTATATTTGTTAGGAGCTTATAGGAAGTGGACTGTCACATCATATGGGCTGGTATGGAGTAACGGTCTCACAATTGGGCAATCAGTAGGTCCTTTACTTCATTTAGGATGTACTGGTGTTGTGTTGTGGTTTATATGATTCATAATTGAAGTGTATTAGAAGTAAACTCGCTGAGAATTTCCATGCACATTCTTCACGCTTTGATGCTAATATATTGGTTCCATTTCTAGTTGTGGGAATTAATTGTCGCCACATAAAATTCATGGCATTTGAAGGTGCATAACCTTCATATCAAATAGGGCCATGGGATGAAACATCAATGCTATTACCACATATTTGAGTGGTTTTCTGGATACATTTTTAGGATTTCATTGCAATGGGACCATTTTAATTATTTTGTTAAATGTCATTTATGCACATATAGATTTGTAAAATTAATTATCACCGCTTAAACATGAGGTGACAATTCATGTAGAATGGGACGTTAATGTTGTCCTAGTTTTCCTTCTATAGTTTATTCCCTTGTACTAGTGAATATCTTATATAAAAATGTTGCTAATCAAGCTGTGGGTTGGTATCTTTCTTATGTAAGGTCAAACTGTAGCAAATATCCCTTTCCTAAAATCTATGACATGGTTAATAAAACCAATTGATGTGAGGTGAAAAAAGTTGTTCATTTTCTATATTGTTTTATGAAGTATTGCACCGGTGTAGGAAGTTGTTATATTTAAATTTGAAACTTTTTTTTGTTCCCTTTCCATAGCGACTTGGTGCAACCACTTTAATGCATAAGAATTATTGCATGTGAGTAATGTGTTTAACGCAAAAGTAAACTTAAATATCCAACACTTATGAACCTATTTGGACTACATATGTGATTAAGTATTAGTAATGTCTTCTGATTCTAGGGCAATCCAGCGTCCAACTAAGTCTTTGACAAGGGAATGGTAGAATTCCCCCTACCACCGGTATGCGTGGCAATGCTTTTGCAAGTTGATCATTAATCACACTAGATTGTGTGAGTCACGTATTGTTAGACCATATGGACAGATTTTTGCAACCTGTACTTCACAATTTTGCTTCTCAAGTGATTTTTCATCTGCAACATCAGTGAGAAGAAATTTTGTTTTTGCTTTTTCATTCCTTTCTTTCTTAAACTTAATAGTTTTCTTTTTAAGTACACCATTGGGCATGGTGGCATTAATTTTTTAGATTTTGAAAATTATCTATATGCTATCAGAACGCTTTTCTATTATTTATCCATACCGTCAAACACTGTTTTAAGTTTTAACAGGATAGAGTTGTTCTTGCATACCTTGCTTTTGTAGAGAGTAGTATCTTTCACTGTTGTACTTATGCACAAATCTTTGTTCTTTTAGGGTAGGTTATCTAGCCCTTCATTGGTCTTTTTTCTTGGTAAGGGTGGCAACTTAAGAACTGCTTTTGTTTTTAGCATAACTTACCTGTTTTTAATTTCTTTTTTGATTTGCAGTGATCAATTTGCATCTCTTAAATATGGGGCTCAATGAGCCTAATGGTCATAGGAGAGTGAGGAGAAAGGATCATATCATTCAAGAGAATGGTGATGATGATATATCAAGTGTTGCTGATGAATTAGACCCATGGACAGCATGGGCATACAAACCTCGTACCATTTCATTCTTGCTTATTGGTGCTTGCTTTCTGATGTGAGGATGATACCTGATAAATTGTTTCTTCTTTTAGGATATTGAAATTTACCATGACTATTATGCATTTTCTTTTTCAGTTGTTAATAATATTTAACAGTTCTTGTAGTGGTTGTAACTTATAGGTGTTCACCTTCGTAATATATTCTGATTGGGGTGGTTTTTTTGTTTTTAATCTTTTTCTCTGAGTTTATGAAGTTTCTTGAGTTTTATCACCTTGTAGAAAGATCATGAAGAATGGAACAATAATGAAAGTCATAACTTCAATAAATTTTCTTTGCCAAAATTCATAGGACCTTCATAATTATAAAAAGTTTAAAAGATGAAGCCTTTCTAATTATTGCACTGTACTTCACATCTTTTTTGCCTTCTTTTAATTACACAATTTGTTTTTACTATTTTTTCTGGCTTTGATCACCAGTTGGGCAAGTGGAGCCCTTGATCCTCAAAACGGCGGTTCTGGAGACCTTGTTACATCAGTCAAAAGGTTTGATCCTCTTTGTAATGTAATGACATTCTTTGAGAAAATTTTATTTTAAGTGCATTTTGTTCCAGGTGATGTATGTTAAATGACTTGTCTTTACTGTCTCTTGTAGGGGTGTATGGGCAATGATTGCAGTTTTTCTTGCTTACTGCTTGCTGCAGGCCCCTTCCACGTAAGTTGTTAAAATACTATGACTTGATATTATGAGCGGTTCATCCTCAAATCTGTCGAGTTTATCCTTAGGTTTTTCTTGTTGTTCAAAGGCCTGAAATTATGTGATTTATCAAACAGGAGTGGTTGAGATATTTAATAGCATAAGTAGATTAATTGATCTTCCTTTTCTCAAATTATTCAAGGAATTATATTATTTTGCCGGTGTCATGGTCTATTTTTCTCGATGATTTATTATTAGTTTTTAAGCAATATGTTATTGTATAAGATGTCATAGGAAAGTATCTTGTAATTACGGTAACTGAGTACTTGCTTTTTGTTGTTTTTTTTTTATCACAATGGCTTGCTTCCATAATTATAGGCCTTGTCTATACTTGAGACAATTGTAAATGGTATACATTAGTGGAAGTTTGATTTTTCATTTTTTTTTTTGGTGATGCATTTAATATGGTTTTAAAAAAATTAATTTGCTTTTCTTCCACAGTTTGTGAACTTTCCCTGTCTGAACTATGGAAGGATTAGAAAAGGATGCTCGCATTGTCATTAATAGGAGTTCTTATTTTTTGCAAGGTTTTTTCTATGTAGAAACTTATAAAAGCATAAAAAAAATTCCAAAATGGTTTGTGGGTTCTATAAAAAAGAATTTGCTTCTGTGACCTTCATGGTATTGAATTAGAATCAACAATTTAAGATGGCGAGTCTATTATTGTTCTGATGTCTGGTAGAGTTTGATGATATTGGTTTATTTAGAGATGGAGGTGTTCAGCTTGATTACCTAGATTTGTAATGCCGGTGAGACTATAGTTTCTTGGATAATATTGATAATATTATCAATATTTGGTCACAGAGTTCTTATTAGGCCACATCCTGCAATTTGGCGTTTAGTTCATGGACTGGCTGTTGTCTACCTTGTTGCTCTCACATTTTTGCTTTTCCAGGTTGGTTTTCTGTTGTCTTCTTCTCTACATGTCTGTATTCACAGGCACATGTTCACATATATTTATGGTTATGCTTGTGTGTAAGCTTGAACTCTGCGAAATTATTCTTGAAGGCGGTCTTTCTTTTCCTTCACTATTTCTTTTATTTAGTTTTATGTATGATTGGCATCTAAAATCTCACATTTCATAATCAATGGGATATAGTTGAGCACCTCTGCAAAACAACACTGTTGCAGATTTCCTAGATGTTCTCTCTCTCAGCATCCTGCAAAATTTTAACAAAATCACTAATAAATTATAGAGAACTGAATGTTTCTGCTCTTCTGCTCCGCTCATTTCTTTTTGTTTATATCTTCCTTATTGATTGAGCCGGTTTTGAAGTTGAATGTATGATTGCTGATAGTAGCTTTTGTTCTTTTCCAGAAGCGTGATGATGCTCGTCAGTTCATGACGTTTCTTCATCCTGACCTTGGTGTTGGTATGCTTTGGAGCTTAACAAAACAGCCAATTTCATTTTAAACTTCTCCGTTACATTTATAACCCATTGAAAAATATTTGGCTGAACTGTTGATTCTCATATTTACGAGGCTCATTGATTGCATCCATAAGATTCTTATTCATTATTTGCATGACTTTATGCAGAACTTCCAGAAAGGTCTTACGGTGCTGATTGTCGCATTTATTTGCCCGAAAATCCCACAAGCAGGTTTAAGAATGTTTATGTATGAATTCTTCTTTCACTGCTTGTCTACCTCAATTTTCTTTTATTATGCGTATTTCTGTGGAGTTGGCATACTTTATTGCAGTGTACAGACACAACAGACTTCTGATTTAACTAGTTCTCTGTAGGAAACACTTTTTGATGAATTTGTTCTAGCTCATATCTTTGGATGGTGGGGCAAGGCTATATTGATCCGTAATCAGCCACTTCTCTGGGTGCTATCAATTGGATTTGAGTTAATGGAGGTTAGTTTATTGACCCTAAACTCGTAGATTTTGTTTTGTTAAGCTTCTACTCTATTATGTATGAGGTTAAGCCGGTAAATTTGTTTCTACAATTTAACTTATTGTCGTGCATTTTTCAGTTTACTTTCCGCCACATGCTACCAAACTTCAATGAATGCTGGTGGGACAGTATAATTCTGGACATTTTGATCTGCAATTGGTTTGGTGAGATTGCACTAACCGTTCTTTTCTAAGAAAATTATCGTTATGTTGGCATTGTTGCATGTTAACTGTAGTTAATTCTCATTGAAGGAAGACGGAAATTATGTGACATGTGTGTAGACCTGTTTTCAAAGGTCTTTTTTTTTTCGTCTGGTAGTTTTGTGGCAAAAAAATGGGACGACACTTCAAAAATCAGAAGCTTTAAATATTTGATAATTAGTCAATAGGAGGTTGATTTAATTGATTGCTCTTTATTGCAAATTCTTTCTTAAAACTATGCCAATGAACCAAATAAAAAGTGCGGATATATATTTCAGAAAAGAGAAGAAAAACTAAAGTAATCTGATTAATTATTGAATGCTGATTATTTAAGGAATCATTAATCATATTCTTTTCTTAATTTTTTATTAGAATGTTTATGTATTCTTTTCCATATGTGAGTTTCTTTCTTTTTTGGAAATATGTGAGTTTGATTTAACAAAAAACATGTGCTGATTGACTCACACATTTAATGATCAAATGAGATTCATTTATAAAAGATTGAAGCAGTTATTGGTTGGGTGTTGATGTGTGTGGTCTCAGGAATTCAATCATAAATCAGGAATCTCAGAAGAGGTCTTTGATTTTTAAATTAGTAAATTTATTAAAATGAGTAATTGTTCTATTAGCTGTTATTTAATTTTTGATTAGTAGGATATTTGATCCAAATTTACTACTTAGTTAAATGGAGTGATACTCAAATTTAGGATGGTAATAGTTTGGGGAAGGTTAAGTGCATCGAGAAACCTTGTACTATATAGTTTCTCATCTCAAGGATAGATATGAATCTGGCCCATTTGTGAGCTGCTTGAAACAGGTGAACCCATCCTGATCTATTAGTTTTAATAGATTGTAAAACTAATGGCACCCTTAATATAATGGCATTTTAGGCCTTAACTTGTCACCCCTTTTTTGTTCATGGGATATAGAAATTTAATTATTATGCACCGTATCTTATTGTGGTTTTTGTGACATGATAGTGCTATTGCTTCCATTTGTTCATTCCCTGACTCATGTAGGCTTGATCATTAAGTGAGAAGTATTAAGTAGTAGGCTTTTATGTTGTTCTGTTGGTGGTGGTTGGTGAAGATGATAACTTCAAGGATTAAGGATGTTGCTGAATAAAAGTTTAACAATTTCACGTATTGCTTCTCCATGTCAACAAATTAGATACGACTGTCGACAAGTTTGAATAGTTTGTATCTTTTGTAGTAGCTACCTAGACTTACCAGCTGCTGAAATTACTCAGTTCCTCTTTTGGTTGGTCTTTAGTCTGACATGTAGGCATACAAGGCTTTGCTGGAATCTGGATGATGACCTGTGTCTCAGATATCTCTTTGTAATATAATTTAAATTTGGTGGTGAGAAAGACAGTTCAAGGAATGTGTTTATTTACTTTAGTTGTTTGTTGCATCCTAGTAATCTGTTTGTTGATAGTATTTACCCTCACCGTTATTCTTGTGTATGACTTGGTAAGGCGATTCATATATTTATTTTCCAAAATTTCTGGGGAAGCTCTTGAATAGTTGTTCAACTAATCAAGTTTCATTTGGTAATTTTACAGGTATTTGGGCAGGAATGAATACTGTTAGGTATTTTGATGGAAAAACATATGAATGGGTTGGTATAAGCCGCCAGCCTAATATCATTGGAAAAGTATGTTCCGAACTTTTAATATCCTTTGAATTTGTATTATTATGCGACTCTTTCTGAGCCAAATTATTATTAATATATGTATGCTTCCGGTTTGCAAGTGAAACATCAGTAATTTTTCCAAGCATAATGGTACCTTGACATCATATTTTGCATTAAGCCCATTTTTTAATCATAGCCAAGTAACTTTTATACTTATATTCACCTCTGTATGTATATAATTACCGTAGATTTTCTTTTTCAGAAATTCCTATTAAAACAATTTTCCTCTTGCTCGCTATAGTAGGTGCTTATCCATGGTTGATAAGTGAACTTATGCTTATTTTGTGAAAAATTTTATGAGAAAGTTACATATCTTGTACCTTGATATATGGAGTAAGAACACATCAAATTTAAACGCTGTTGATATGGCACTACATTTTTGACACATACTAAGCAGTTTATTTTCTCATGTTCATGATACAATAAAATGTGTTTCTGCATCTTTAAAGTGGATAGTCCATTTTTACGCAAAGCCTAACATGACTCTTAAGATTATAAGAAACTTAAATTTTATGTCTGTCACATTAGCTTGTTAAGTTTTTATAGGGATAAGTAATGATGATATACTTTTCTCATTTTGTCAGTTCAAACGAACATTGAGACAGTTTACACCAGCACAGTGGGATAAAGATGAGTGGCACCCGTTGCTCGGTCCATGGCGGTTCATTCAAGTTCTC
>JAXCLQ010000009.1:3483429-3506063 GCA_035584115.1 Cedrela odorata
TCACAATTGATTAGATGTTGTTACCCATTTTTCAGAAAACCAGTGAAAAAGGTTGGAGCATTTTGTTGGCTTTCCCTCGCTATTTGCATAGTAGAACTTCTAATTTGCATCAAGTTTGGACATGGTATGTTCTTTCTTGTAACACTAACTGATGTTTCAACTATTTTCATATTTCCAAGTTTGCTCAAAAAATGATGATTTTGGGTTTTTATTATTTCCCCAGGGCTATATCCTAAACCTATGCCATTATGGTTGGTAATCTTCTGGACGTCTGTTGGATTTTCTCTCATAACATTCTTGATCGTTTGGTCTTACAAAAGCTTGGGAAGAAAGAGACGATGATTTTGGCAATTCGGTACATTTTATTCTTTGATTCCATCGTTGCTTTCATGGGTATTCATCATTGTTGTAAATACCTATCACTTCATAAAATTGTAAATGCTCATTCCCTTAGGTTAGCGGATCACAGTTTCTTGAGTGGAGAAATTTAATTCTTTATTTGTTAGGTAGTAGTGGGGAAAATGCATCTAACAGTGAGTTCTTGAGTTGTAGTTTGCCAATATTATGATTGGCAATTTTTTTGTTCAATCAACCTATCCGATTATCAGCCGTCTTTAAATTTATGATTTTTTTTTTCATGTATTTTTCAATTTTTCAGTGCAGTTTATTTCATTTCAATAATTCATTTTTTTCGAAAACCTTGTGTTTTAGAATATTATGGCTAGATATGGTGAAGAAGTGAAGCCATAGTTTCTACTACATTATTACGACCATTTTCTCCATTTTTCGTGGAAGAAACTATGGTTTGTATAGTCAAATTCACAGCTTTTGTTATGTGATTTGTAGTTTTACCATATGATTTTTGAAACAATAACTTTACATTTTTTATTGCCTAGAGTTTCTATGTGTAGTATTAGCCTAACAGATACAATTTTTTTTTTGCAAACTCTATTCATATGATAGATGTGGTAATGTTATATGGTTGTCACAGGTTTTGTTGTCTTTAACTCCTGCGAAAATGTTGGATATGCGATAATGATACAATAATGCCCGTTGGTATAGTCAAGTTTGTATATATAACAGTATTCTTATTTTTATTTCATTCTTATATGATAATTTAGTTGGTTAAATCTCTTAAATTTACAAATAACAATTAAAAATAAAATTTACAGGGCAATTCTTTCTATTGATACATTTTCCATGACACCCAAGTATTTGGGAAATTATTTATTAACATTTATAAGAATGGATTACATTAAAGGTATTATTTCCACAAAATAATTTCTATAATACAAAGTTGCAAACTGAAACTAGGGAGCACTGCAGACACTGAGTCACTTTGTTATAGGTAATTAATAGCTAAGAAATTTCTCAAATTTTAGAGCCATTTCTCATAGTCACCACCTCCACCACACAGAAACGTTCACACCAATTATTATTTTTTTGGCAACAATATTCCGTGATCCTTATTGTGTTCTGCAACATTTTATTTCCCATCTTCATTCAGCTTCCGAAATTCACCAGCAGAACACAGAAATATTCTTGGGGATGTAGAGCAAATCCTGAAGATGCCCTACCCTGCAAATTCATTAATTATTCCTGGGCATTTGAAATTGGATTCCGGGATTTCTCTCTGTTTTTAAGAGACAGTCTCTGTTTGCTAAATCCCCTAAGTTGAAAATGACATAGAAGGCAGTTTCTTTTTCCATGTTGTTCTTCCTCTAACAATCTCTTCATTTTTTTCAGTCTTTTCTCCTTTGATTTGCAGCAGATGTGTGTATTTCAATGGGTTCTTTTCAAAGTATCCGACGAGGCTGCCGCCAACAATTTCAGATGCCAGAGAAGAAAAACCATTGAGTAAACTGATGCTACTGGTATCTTGTTTCACTCCATCTTTGAGAATTCCATCCTCATCTGGTTGGCAAAGTGATTGAACTATATCCGAACTTCCACATTCTCTTCTGTATTCTAGTATTATTCCAGATAGCTGATGAGACTCCAAAATTTGGTCAGGAATTGCCTTTAC
This sequence comes from Cedrela odorata, assembly GCA_035584115.1. Taxonomy (NCBI): domain Eukaryota; kingdom Viridiplantae; phylum Streptophyta; class Magnoliopsida; order Sapindales; family Meliaceae; genus Cedrela; species Cedrela odorata. Next base: position 3,485,456 of record JAXCLQ010000009.1, read on the forward strand.
GTTAAACAAATCAAATGTTAGTATTAGAAAATAACAAAATTTTAAGGTTAAACTCACAAAAATAAGAAATTGCCCTAAATTTTATAACTTTTACCTCAAGCATCCATCTGACATACTTGACATTGTTGACGTGGTGGTTCATGTCCAAATCACTCCTCCTAGGCTGAAAATAAAAAAAATTTACCTCAGTAAAATATTTGCTTCAAATTTGTTGAAGTTTTGTTGGGATTTTGAATTTACCTTCAAATCAGAGTTTACAAATTTTGCTTTATTATCCAATTTGTTGATCTTCTCTGGCACGTCTTCTTTGATTGCATGCTTGTCAATAAACCAAGGTGTAATCTCTGCCCTCACCTCCTCTGGTATTTTTGACAGCCTCCTTGTATGCTCGTTCATCATAACCCATGTGCTGTTTCATGTTAAAAGAGCTTTTAAATTTCTCAAAAGTGCTTTTCAGTCTATTTTATAACGATTAGTTATAAAAGGTATTTTTCTAAAGGCATTCCTGTTAATTTATTGCTTGACTGCTTGAGTTATTAGGAAAGTGTTTTTGTTCATAAACGCTTTATGTAAAAGCACTTCCAAACGTACTAAAGCTTTTCTGTTAATACCCTAAGATGAAGTTGTTAGGTAACTTTGAACAATAACTTTTAAGGTCTAACGGCTTCCAAAACCTTTTAATTAAAAGTGCTTTTGCTTAAAAATGCTTTATATAAAAGCACTTCCTAAAAACTAAAGCATACCTTGTAGCTCGAGCAAAAATGTGGCCTGTGGCTTGACTTCGGATTAGCCAGTCTCTGCGCATTCCATTTTTTCCTGATGGTCCAACCCATGTGTCAATTTCCACTATCTCTCCCCTGAAATTTGTTTTCTTGGATGGTTAGAAGTGATTTTGTTTCAAGTAAAAAGCATGTTAATGACAACACAAACAAACACCCAAATAGTTTCTAGCGCACTCTGGTGTGAGCAAAATTCAAATTCTAGAACTCTAGTATCAATTTTACAAGTTGAATCAACTAGTACGGTGCGAGCAAGAACTAGTTGAATTAACTCCAAATCTCTTGTACAGTTTTTCTTAATTCATTGTAATGAAAGTATATGCAACTGAAAATATTTACCAAATTGGATAGTGATCAATTTGAACTTGCATTCTGGAGACAACCCAGATGAGATTGTTCTTCCTCATTCCATGAGTTGCTCCGAAACCATTGCTGAGAAGTCCCGACATCCATACATGATTCAAAGCAGTTTCCTACATACTCAGAAGCACTTCTAAGATTACAAACAAAATATGGAGAAATTTTGCTCATATGCAAGAAACTGAGTTCAGTTTTATCACCTGGAAAAGATTAAGAACGCTTTCAAGAGTTGCAGTTTTTTCTGGACCAACTTCATAGGATCGAATTACAACAGTTTGTCTATATCCAACTCCTCTTTCGATGATAAGTCCTTGTCGATACGGATCTACAAACTGCTTTTTTGTAGGAATATTTTGCCGAATCTGCACTTTGTTCATGTAACAAATTTCCTTCTCTGCAACGGAAGCAACAGAAATGCTTGCAACTCCAGCTTTTTGGCTTAATAAATCAGCCTTATTGCTTCTAGTAGAACTTCCACTATATCTAACATTGTTCAGCTTCTGCTTATTATTGGAATCATGATTATTTCCCGAGGAAGAACATCTAATAGCATAGGAAAATATACAAGAAAAAGAAGAAGCAGAAGCAGAAACAGCCATTAAGATTTTGGTTTCTTATTTTTCTGCTGTACAAGTGGAAAGTTTGAAACAGAGAAAAGGAAATTGAAATGGTTTTATAGTTCTTAAGAGGCGGATTTCTCTATGCAATATTTTAAACTTAAAAGTGGACAAAAAGAGGCAAGTTTCTCGTAGGAATTGTATACAATCACGATGGTGTTTTTGTTGTTGCAGAAAGCAAGTGTTTTTCTGCAGCAAAATTTATACAACATCTTAGATTCAATCGTCAGGACAATATGACAAATGGGTTAGTTTCTTTCTTTTATTTTTTGGCTGTGAAAAGTACAAATAATTGAAAATTTTAAATGCTCCTAGAATTTGGCTCATAATTTTAATTGTTGGAACAACCAAATTAACAAAAACTTATGACTGTGATAGCTAGAACAATAGTTCGAAGTCTCCGTTTTCTCTAATTCTATTGTTACCAAAGATTCTTTTCTCTCTCAACAATTACCATTTGTGTTTCCCATGCTTAAAGACATCATAGAAGTAGGAAGATCCAAATAAATTCCTGCAACAATGAGATAAACAAAATGGTATTAGTCATATCTTGCTAAGATTTATGCTGATATGCATAATCATTCGTTCATGGTCATAATCTAATTCTTTTGTACTCTTGCATATATTGCTTACAATACGTTATTTTAGTTCAAATTTACATTGCAGAAGATAAGAATTATTGAATAAAAACTCTTATTAAGAGAGAATTTAGACCCATTACTAGAGTTACTGAAGAGAGAATCTCAATAAATTCATTGGCAGGAAAGTAAAATGGTGTATTGTTATTATACTAAGTAAGTTGCATTGAATTATTGGAGCATCTAGATTGGCATATAATTAATAATGAAGAATGAAAATGATATTACTTTCAAGAGAAAGCAGATGAAAAAGAAATGGCAAGAAAAGTAAAAACTGTTAACAGCTTTTCTATTGTGGTCCACCTAAAACCATAGCTATCAAAAGTGAAATTTAATGAAACTATCCAGCATGATTTATTAGTTGTTGAACGATGAACAAATGAATCAATATATAACGCGAATATATCACATCATTTGTACGCTCATTTATAAAATTTTGTCACACGCATATATTTAATTTGAAATTAATTATTTATGTGGGTGATGATAATCATGAAAGTTTCTTAATATATGTACCTTGAATCATTCATTTTAAACTCTCAATATATGTACACAATTTTAATACATTGTGTAAATGAATGATTCAGTAGTTTAACTTTATTTACAAAATATTATATGATTGCATTATGCATATAAGCATTGTTTAGTAAGAAGAACCAATAATACTAGAAAATTTTAATTCATAGAAGTAATTTGATGTCCAAGATTATTTAAGTTCAAAAAAATGCTGCGAGTGGGACAAGATTAAGAGGGTGGATTAGGTAACTACTTGACTAGTTCTCATAGGTTTGTGCTGTTTGAAAGCAATTTTTAAAAGAATTGTTATTTTAAATGACTTGGTTAACTTTCTGGAGAGAGTTTTAATGAAGACAATTTCATCAACATGTCGTTATAATGAGACATTATTATAATAACATAGTAAAATCATTCAATTATTGAGAAAAAAAATTATGAATTAATAATAATTAAAAAAATTAAGAAAATAAATAAAAAATAAAAAAATTCTACCATTTTACTTTTATTTCTCGTGAGATTGTTGACTCTCACAAAATTTTTAACCGAAGAAAAAATGAAACATTCTTACTTATAAAGTGACAAATATGCAAAGTTAAGAGGGTTATTTTGCATAATGATAATTGGAATTAGATACAATTTGGAAAACAAAACCAGACAACAAGTGCTTCTGATGTTTTCTAATTAAAAAAAAAACACTTAATTTTCACTCAATGGAGTAATTAGTTAGCATTGAAAGCTGCTAAATTATGGTCGATAGTTGCTATGTTCAATAGTAGAAGCATTGTTTTTAACGTTTTCATACTACAAAGGTGGAATCTTTAATTAGTTAGCATTGAAAGCTGCTAAATATAGTTTGGTCTATGATTAGAAAATATTTTTTTAAAACTAAATAATAATTAAAAAAAATTAAATTATATTCTTGGTATATTTCTAGTTCAAGAGGTGTTTGATATAATGTCTCACCGACTTATAAGTTGGTATCTTACAAGAAGTACTACATTAAAGTTTGGACGATTAACACATTTAATAACACAACTGAAATATCCAATAAATTGTTTGGACCTACTTGTGAAGGCATTTAAGAGCCATTCATCAACCAAATGTACTAAAACCATGCATTTGCATAAAGTTTACCTAAAATTTCAAGCTTCAACGAAAAGGGTGGGTTGGACAATAAGGTCAAGAGATCTACTTCTTACCCATTAAAATGCAGAAGCTAGAGCAATCAAATTTCTCCACCACAACTTTTCATGACAACTATAGACGATGACATGTGTGATAAGTACTTGAAAAATGGCAAGCGAAAACAACTCAGTTTGAATGTTCTAACAAAACAAAAACTAGTATTACATTGTGGGTGAGTTCTATTTATCCATTAATAACTAGGTGTTAATGAATGTAAGAAATTAAAGGTTATTAGAGTGTGGACAATACAAGTAGCTGTTGTTATTACTATGTGCATATTATTTTGCATTTTAATTGATATAGTATATGTCATAACATTTACTGATACATGCGATAAAATTACAAGAATAATGGTGGGATAATGAAGTCAATAATACTAATGTTGATATTCGCTACTAGTACGTTGTGAAAAATAATTTTATTTGTTCATTACTACTTAGGTGTTAACGAAACTAAGAAGTTAAAGTTTTGTTTTGGTACGGTGTAAAATAGTAGTATTAAATACTAAATTTTAATAAAAAATGGATAAATTTCATTAAATTTGGTGTTACTAGCATCATTTTAATTTTATTTTTAAAATTAAATAAAACCATTTTAATAGTCTTAAGATAGTTGGATGTGAATATAATAATTGTTATTGTTAATATTATAAATATGATTTATATTTGACCGATATGGCATATGTGGTAACATTTATTGATAGGTGCAATTAAACTCCCACATTTAATAACTAGTGCTAAAGAAGATGAGAAGTAAAGAAGATAAGAAGAAAAGAACAAGAAAAGTTGAAAGAAAGGAATTCATGTGTATTTTTCATTCAAAACTTTTGTTATTTGTAATTGAAAATAAACTACTTAAAAATATGAGGAAAAAAAAAACTTTAAGAATTAAGATTTTCTCATAATTTTTTCTATTTTTATTTTTAAATATTAATACGTAATATAACTAATAATTAATAATTTATATTATATTTTAATAATTTTAATTTATATTTTAAAACATAAAATTAATTTATAATTTTTATTAAAATATAACTTAAATAATTAATTATTAATTATGTCACAAGTATTAACATTTAAAAATTGAAGAAACATAAAGAGAATCGTGATCTTTCAATTTCACTGTGGCAGCATATTCAAGGGAGAACCCAAACTCCAACTTCCATACACGTTGGAGCATATTCCAAGGGCAGAACCAAAACTCTAATTTCCAATGTTTTCCCTTCCCAATCTCAACACTGACACCCCTATACTGAGCTCTTCCCCAACTACAACACTGACACCCTATACTGTTACCACACTACCTGAGATCTGAAGTGAAAATTTGGCAATTATCTTACTCAATTCCCGATATTCCCATGTACGTAACAACCACTTGTTCCACATCCTGAAGGATAAAAAAATTGCAGGTTTGCATTCAAGATCTTTTCATCCACAAATACAATTGCAATCTGACAACATAAAATAATGAAATAGCCTTTAATATAGTCCAGCCTAGAGCCGAGAGTATTGTGCCGTTCAACACTCTCTTGCTACAAGGATTAACAATGAGAAAAGAATGAAAAAAATTTCGACCATATTGAAGTAAAGGAAACGAACCATGATTCATACATTTAAGTGGTGAAGGAGACAAATTGACGTGTTATTATTATGAAGATATGCTGAATAGACAGTTAGGTCACATTTTCCTGGTGTAATGGAAATAAGTATTTCACATAGTTTTAAATAAAACTACTAAAACAGAAGACTCTGTAATATAGTAAGATATAAAGGACTCTAGAGCATATGCAGACATAAACACTAATAGGCATGGCAGCGAAATACAGAAAATAGTAAAAAAAGTGATGGCTAGGAGATATTTATAGGTAATTACTTTGTTAACCCATATAGATAAAGTACAATAAGAAGAAAGACGAGGGGAAAGTGAATGAAGAAGATGTTGATCATAAAAATTTGTTGAAGAAACCAAGTCATAAAAGGCCAATTGATCTAGCATATTTAGGTGAAATGAAGACTAATGAATAGATAATGTCAAACTGCAAGAATCTTGAAATAGATGACAATAAGGAGTAGTCGAGAAAATGTAATAAGTTATGAATAGGATTGAAGATGGTAGAGCTAACAAAGAACAATGTTGAAAAGAGATTCATCCAGCTGAATCTATATAATTAGAATGGTTTTCTTAACTAAAACGGAAAAAATCGACCAGTCATTTCTGCCCTCAGATATATTCCAAATATGTAAAAGTGAAATAAGTCAGACAGATCAAAAGAGGGCATGAAATTTGGATTTTGATCAACGGGATAGATATACAGAGCACTCAGTAGCCTACCTGCCCCCACTTGTTTCCTTTTACCGTGCAAAATAAAAATACTTCCCCAAACCCACGGGGAAAGCTGGAAAACTGAAACATTTTATATGCTCAGAATGCAATCAAGCAGTTAGCAACAATGATATGTGTAATCTGATTGTTGAATCTTACTAACAGTTATAAACAGAAACCGGAGAAAAAATGGAGCATATATTGAAACTTTTGCTTGGATTACAAATATCAACTGCTACATTCGTACAGAATGAAGTAACACCCCCTTCCTTTTTCTTCTCCCTCAAAATAATTTTAAAGAATTAATAAATACAATATTTCTGAAGTTTATTCTGAACATTTGAGGCAGGTTTGAATTTCATCTGTACACCTGTTATTGACTGTTTCTGAGGACTGGTCTGAAATATTACTCAGAAGCATCTAGATATGAATAAAAAATGAGTAACTGTTGCTTCTCAATCTGGTGAATCCTCAAAGTTTTACCCTGTAATCCATATATAAATCGTATCACACAATATGTCAACATCATTTCGACCACCAAGTATAAATAGAAAATATCCTATGTTGAGTAATTGAAGAAAGCAATTCTTACTTGGAGAAATTATCCAATGAATATACAATGGTGGTCATCAGAGCAACTTTCCAGTTGGATGACATGGGTCACTCGAGAAATAAGTATGGCACCTGCTCATGAATCTTTAAGTCTTTCCTTGAGCTGTTTCTTGAGTACCTAGAATCAAACTCTCCAGGTATTGAACAGCATGAACTTTGTAATCCTTATCTAGTTGCTTCAACAGTGCAGTGTGTGTACAGTAATCTGGCTGAATTTCTCTCTCTAGCATTTCTTTATACAACCTCAAAGCCTCTTGCCAATTGCCCACGTTGCAGTTCTCACTTATCAATATAGTGTAGGTATACTTGTTAGGAAGTATTCCCTTTTCTTCCATCTCAGCAAAAAATCTGTAAGCCTGATCGATTCTCCTCAATCTACAAAGGCCGTTTATGAGTGCATTGTAGGTGATAACATTTGGAAGAATTCCCTTCTCATGCATCTCTGAGAAATACATAAATGCAAGTTCTAGCCTTCCCTTAGCCGCATGAGCATGAATCAATACAGTGTAAGTCACCACAGAAGGAAATAAGCCTTTGCACAACATTTCGTGGAATAATTCTCGGCCTTTCCTGAGATGACCCAGTTGCAGGTGAGCATGAATGATGCTGGTATATGTTACCTGATCGGGAACAATACCGTCACAGACCATCTTCTTCAACAATTCACTAGCTTCTTCCAAACTACCAGAGTTACAGAGCCCATGCACAAAAACATTATAGGTGATCAGATCTGGAGGAAACCCCTTAGCTACCATTTCTTCTTGTAAGCGGAATGCCTCAGATGTGTCACCGAGTTTCACTTCACCCACTATTCGAGTTGTGTATGCAATGCGGTCCGGCTCCAAGCCCTTGCGCAACATCTCGTTGAAAAGTTCCTTAGCCAGAGATAGATTTCCCATTTTGCACGAGCCATTCACCAGAATCGTGTAAGTTCGAACATCAGGGAGAATCCCTTGACTGATCATATTTTCTTTGAGCTGCTGAGCAACCTCTGAGTTCCCTATTCGACAAAGACCATCGATAAGTGTATTGTAGGTAACGATGGTAGGAACAAGATTCCGACACCTTAACTCATCAAACAAGAGAAAGGCCTCCCCAATGTCTCCCAACCTACAATAACCATATAATAGTGTGTTGTACGAAACAATATCTGGAATCACATTCTTCCTGGGCATATTGGAAAATCGATGTCTAGCATCGCTCACTTTTCCCCACTTACAAAGGCCATATAGTAATATATTATAAGTTGTCAGTGTAGGCGCAGCTCCTCTAGTTACCATCTCCTCCACAAGGCTTAATGCCTCAACAAGCAGTCCTTTTTCACAATACCCGCATATTAAAGGGTTATATGAATGTGCTGACGCTTTCAACCCAGATTTCAACATCTCCCCAATAAGTGCCTGAGCTTGCTCCAACTTCCCATTTCTCGACAACCCATTAATCAACACATTATATGTAACATCATTTGGAGAAAGCCCTTGCCTCTGCATCTCCAATAAGAGCTCTACCCCTTGTAGCACTTCACCTTGTTTACAATATGAATCCAACATAGTATTATACGTAATAATAGTCGACTTGATCCCATACTCGCCCATCATCCTATAAACATCCCTAGCTTTATCTACAAAAGCGTTATCTCTAAGAACCTTAAGAATCCTATTACAATTCTTAACATCTGGCAATAATCCATTCCTCACCATCTTACTAAAAACCAACAAGCATTGCTCAACCATCGACCTCTTACTATAAACCAACAACAAAAGATCAAGAATCTTGATCGAAACACAAGAATCCACATCCCCACCAATCAAAACATCCACAATTCCATGCATATTAACACAAATCATGGTGTCCACAACCCAATAAGCAGACCTCAACAAACCACTCTCAACAAGAATCTCAAGAATCGTACAAAACACAAATTCAGATCTTCTAACACCCGGTTGAGTCTCAACCCATCTAAAAAACCTCAAAGCAATCCTGGGTTTCTCCCTAATCTTATTTAAAACTCTAACAAGCAATTCAGGGTCAGCTACCACAGCCTGAAAGTGATCTGAAACCCACCTATTATTACAAAAAGCCCACGGCTTTTCCTCAATAGTCTTAAAAATCAACTCTTTATAATTGCTTTCAGGGCTCGAACCAGAAGCTTTATTGGTGTTATCAATGATTGATGGATAGTTATGGAAAGAGAAACAAAAGGGAAAGAAAAAACGTACCTTTCTGAGATAAAAACAGTGATACGAATGCGTATATAAAGCTTTTGAAGCTCTTACACAGAGGGTCATTGAGTAGATAAATAAACATAAGGTTTATGAAAAAGTTGAGCAGTTTTTAGTGTTTGAATTTTTTTTTATTGATTGGAGAAGAAGAAGAATATTGAAATTGATTGTAGAAGTAGACGATGGAGAGGGAAATGGCTTACGGCTTTTGGGTTTCGAAGAGAATCTCATTGCGGCGTAGCTCTAGCTGTTGGGGTTTTAGGAGGATCGAGCTGCCGCAGAGGTTCTGTGAAAAGGTGAGCACAAGTTTTAGGCAACGTTTTCCAAGCAGAGCCTTGGATTTCCGGCCCGACCCGAAAATAAAAGTTTTGCTTGCGATCCGGATTTGCAAGGCTTGGATTTTTCTTAAAAAAAAAAAAAAGAATGTACTTTATTAAAGAATAATTAATATATGTATATTGATAGAACTGATTTCAGACTCAAAACATTTTATTTTTATTTTTTTGTAATTTAATATTAAAATTGCTCTATTTTATTTTCCCTTTTTATAATTATTATCTAATATCTAGAGAAGCCTATGATTGTTACAACTAAATATATAATTATTACTTAGCTTATATATTTATTAACTACACAAAACTTTTATTGATAGTTTCTTTACTGAGAACTCTATTCAGAGAAAATACTATAGCAATACAAGTTCTATTTTTAACGACTACTTAAAATAACTGAACACAACAAAACATAAATCAAAATGTAAAACACATTAGTAATCCATGCTCAAAGTCTGTTAGTCAGCACATGGATTACAAGCACGACCACAAATCTTATTCATAAGCCAACATTATCAAGACATCAAACATTCCAGTTAAAAAAGGGAAAACGAGGACAAAAATTTTATGGGTTATCGACATAGATGATGCATATATAGGAATAATAACATTAAAGCGACTAGAAGGGAGAAACAAATAACAGATGTGTAAGTTGGACATTCTTTGTAGAGAAGGCAACCTTAATTGCGACAGAAGTGGATAGAAATGAAATTCTCTTCTCCGGGAAACTGGTTAGAATTGTTCTGAAAGAAAACAGCAGAGGTAGAATCCAGATTTCCTGTTTTCATCCACTAGCTGCTTGGCTATGAAGGATGATGCTCAGCATAACATATTTCAGCACTCGGCTATTTTAAGAAGATTAGCCTGCTAAAACAATCAAAACAATGCCCTGAACTGAATCACGGATGATGCTAGGCATATTAGATTTCAACGCTCGGCTAGTTTAAGAAGAATAGCCTGCCAAAACAATCAGAACAATGCCCTGAACTGAATCACCAAGGATCATTGAAACCAAAACTTTGAGAGAAAGGGCACAGATATGCTTTTTGCAGTCTAAAATGATTTTCTGAATCAAACCACAGTTGATTAGTTCATTTGTCAAGAAAAAGCAAATTACTTGTAACACGCATGATATAGCGTGTGCTTGTGAACACACAAACATGTACTACTCTAGGAATAACTTACAGGATAGGAACGATACAATTTCAGTCCCTGATGTAGTTCAACAAAAGATATCAGAAGCTTCACTGGACGAAATTCAACACTGACTATATCCTCTGTTGTCTGTGAAACTAATTATTTCACGCTGTAGAAGGTGTTCAAATGCCTGCATAAGTTAGCAAGGAACAATCAAAACACGCTTTTTCACAAACTAGGTGGAGAGCATTTATAAGATTTAATACAATATTAAATTTTTGGTAAGATATAAAATTCACTTTCAAGGGAAATCTATACACACCATTAAGCATACATTTCGTGAATAATAGTCAGATGTCAGGAATGAATCATGTATCCTTTTATACTCTGCAACAGATGTAGGCTTGTAAGTCTTAACCAACTTAATAGTGGTTATAGAAAACTAATGCAATAAATATCCGAATATTACCTTTCATCACGGAATTAAAGTTGTACAAGTTTTGCTCTCTAATTTCCAACCTCTTCATGCATACCAAAATATAGAGTTCTAATATGGGGCAATCTGCTTGAACAAGTTGAATGTGTATTAATTATCATTTTGTTCCCCCATAAATCAAAAACAAAAACAAAAAAGGGTTTGTGTTTGCATCTTTACGAATTGTAAACATCATCCATGTCTGCAGTTTATTATAAGTTTGCCAAAATATATGTCATGCTAGCAGCAGCATTATTTAAAACTTCTTCCATTGTGCATGCAACTTAGTATGTCCAACTTTCAATACCTGAGGTAGGCTATGCCATTACAAGATTTTCACACACAATGGAGAAATTGTACTTAAATTGTCAGACCATTTAAGTTGCTCTTCAAGAAAAAGCAAATTACCTTTTATACATTCCAGCTCTGACTGTCTCTGGGAATTCGAGAGTGCAGTCTTGAAGTTCTCAAGGGACAGGAAGCCAGATTCCAAATCCATATAAGAAACAGCACGAAATCTAATGTCAAATGGCAAGTTCATCAGAGGACCAAACATGAAAATATCAACCATTCATCAATCTAATATTTTATACTTCTAGATGCAATAAGAGAAACTTACAGAAACCTCAAGAAATGTTTGACCGTGGAATCTAAATTCACAGATGTATTAATGATTTCTTTGAATCTCCCATCTGCTAAAATAATCTGTACAATGTGAAGGACTTCTGATAGAACCAACTCTGAGATGTATGAAAATAATGTATTGTCTAATCTATTTGATGCATAAATAACTACCCTTAACAAATAATAGAATGTTAATAAAAAAATTGCCTATTTGAGAGTAATGAAAATTCAGTGGTTTGTGTGAATTGAACCTCTTTAAAAGTGGATCACCTATGTACAAAAGTCTTGTTAACAGCTTTCCATGTGTCAAAGAAGGATACTCTAAGCTTTCCATTGAATTCAACAGCGTGGTCATGAGGAATGCTCGAGCCTATTGGCAAAGATAAAATATGTTCCAACAATCTGTGTACCAATAGTGTAAGGAAAACAAATCAAACTTATAAGTAAACCATAAACAGAAGCCACAGTGACTGAGTCTGTAAATTGGAAAAATACCTTTGCTAATCTTACTTGGATGGAGGAAGAAACAAAAGCTTTCTATGAGAAAAACGAGATCTCTCTCTTTTTTTCCAAAAGCTGGTCAGCGTTCTGCATGGCATACAGCCTGATTAGCAGGATTCTTCACTTGTAATTAATCATAATTCCACATATGACCCTTCCACATGTTATATCCAAACAGACTGGTCTGACGTAATTTCGTGATTGATTAAAAGTAACCATTCAGAGAAGGACTTCCATTCGCCTTACAAATTGCAAATTTAGAATCTAGTACGTCAAGAACTAGAAGATAACAAGAGAATCTGTCTGGTTGGTAACGAAGACAAAATAGAAGAAACTTCAAATGATCAAACCAGTCGACAACTCACACCAATAACAACAGCTTCAGATGTTACTGATTGCATCACATCTAGCAGCCTATAAAGTAATTGTTGTTTTCCCTGCAAAGTACCAGATTGTAAAAATTGGCAATGTCATTATCTGAGATTCCAAAAATTAAACTATTAATGCAATCATTTCACATGTTCTAAATGAATACTATTATAAAAGGCAAGCTTTATGGTTTATCATCAATTTTAATCAGAACAGATAACATCAAGTAAGAGCACAAGGATTTGTTTCATACCACCAGGCTTCAGTACTTAGAAAGAGATATGGGAAAGGATCATGGATTGATACCTGAGCAAAGAGGTCAAACTCTTCAAGTACAAATATAATTGTTTTATGTGCTAAGTCACACTCCCTGACGGCCAGAGAAAACTAATTCAGTTAAATTCTGAAAAGATTGGATATGGGTTAAGCTATATTTGTGAGGGGTAAAGGAATATATCAAGCAAATTAAATACACTCACTGTAACATCTCTATCATGAACTGTGCGTTATCACCAAATGATGCCTACAAAAATCATCTCAAAACATCAAGAAATAAGAGATTTTAGACATAGATGCATCACAATGACATCAAATTTCTTTTTGTTGTTACCATTTTAGAGAACAACAATTGATGCTCCACGCATAATTGTCTAGCAATTTCCAGAATGATCAATAACCATGAAATGAGGTATTAGATTAACAATAATTAAAAGAAATAAGTAGTGAAACAAATGCAATACGGACATGCCTTTGCATACATGTAGTGAAAGAAACTTACAATATCTTAACAATGAGCATGCAATCAAACCAATAACTTGTGCCATTAACACTGATCACTCAATTGCAATAATTGCTCAAGTTTGTTGTGTGGTCCATAAATTCGTGTCATTATATAGCTATCACCCAAAATCTCAAATGCCTAAAGGTCAACTATTAGTCTATTAGATCTATCTATTTCGATTAAAACTGAAGTTTACTGTTACTAGGATTTATACATAGCTGATAACAAGTTCATAAATCATACCAAAACATGGCCAACCCATGATTGCCTTAAAATGTACTTATCGGATGTAAAATATCTATTAAAAAAAAATTATCATTGCAAAAAGTTCCCAAATAATCCACTTCTCATTAATTTCCAGGATACAATTTGAAGATCTATAGTGCACATTCCTCTGAATTATTTTCTGAAACCACATGAAAATTTATTTTGGAGTCACTCCAATAAAACTCATGCATGACCACTAATTTCAACAACATATAGTACCTTTTCTATTTTTCCTCTCAAACCTTAAAATCTAGCCACACCTAAAATAGATATAACTTCTCTTGAAATCATTCGTCTTATTGAAACATATAACTGGTTCAGTATTTCTAAAATTCAAGTGCACCAAATTGTGCCAAAATACTGTTTCTGCCTTAACAACCAGCTTTGATTTTTGAAAGACTTCTCATAAATTTTATATACAGTACTATAGTAAGCAGTACATAACCAACACAATCAAGAAATTAAAGATATCTAATCTTGAATGCACAATAGTCATCACTGTGCAAAAGCCCATTCAATTTGATCTGCAACAGCATAAACAATGAAAAAAAAAAAAAAGAGAAAAGATTAAAGCATGATTTCCAAGTATTATTCCTGTTTGGGAAAGAGAGGATACGAATAAAGCCTAATGGGCCTTGGATGCACAGAGTGTAACACAGGACTTTAACTAAAGTCCCGCTAAGAACAAGTGAAATCCGAAGTCAAATTGAATCTATGAGACCATGACTATTACGTGAAAAAAATCTCAAACACAATAAGGTTTGAAAACTCTTAAGTTCAACAAAAGATCTCAGGTCTAAACATAGAATTCCGATACCTCCTTCACCAATAAGGATCTCGGGTACAACATGATGAAGATCTCAGATAGATTATCAAGCCTGAGGTCATTAAAAAAAATTTCAGATAAAATATTTTTCAGACCTTTTAACAATTAAGTATCGTCATAAGATTCAAGTTGGTACACACATTACACGCAATTACACGCACTAGAGTATATAATATTCTCTATGTAAGTTTTAGCTGCCATTCTCTTCTTTCTCTCTCAAGTACCACAAAGCAAATCCCTTATATCTATTATGTAATTTCAGATAAAATAACGACCGAGCAAACGAAAAAGAATGATTCTCTTTTGCTGCATCAACAATTGCTCCCACACTGTACTCTTTTAAGTAAAGAAAACTCGTACCACAGATATTGTATCAGGATATTCCAACAATCCAAAACCTATAAACACAAGAGACGCAATATTAGTATATAAAAAAATGGAAACTAATCCTATAATCTACCAAAAATTTCACAATTAAGCTTAAATAAATAAATGAAAATTTGCATTACCGCAATCTTTCCAGAACCACGAGGCCAAGAAGCAAAACCGAGTTGTTGCACGCCTCAGTAACCGAGCTCGATGCTAAATACTTCAAATTACTGCAAATTATTTAAGAAAATCCAAGAAGATTATTTCCATTACTCTTCTCATCTATCCAATTATGCCAAAAATAAAAATAAAAACCACCAACAAAATACAAATTCAATTGCTTATGAAAGCTTATAGAAACGCAAGTGACGCAAATCTTGAGTGTAAAATTGTAAAGATTTTGCCTTCCCTAGATTTTTTTTTTTTGTTCTCTCGAAAGACAAAACAGAAATCGGACCTGTAATTGCTATCGGGAAAGTCAGAGAGAGGTTTAAAAATGAAATTATTGTTACAGAGTCTACTTCGGATGAGATTTAAAGCATCTTTAGCCGCTGGATTTTCTGGTCCCATTTTGATTTCGTGTTTCTGTTTTCTGTTCGGTGAAGAGAAATGGCGGGAAAAAAGAGCAGGCAAGGAGGTAAGGCCATGGATTTTTGAACATTATTTCATTAAACAACAAAATAATATTTATATTTTCAAAAAATAGAAATAAAATTTTCAATTTTTGAACTTTTATGTGTTTTAATATTACAAAAAATAGGAATATAATTAAATAATTTACTTATTATTTAAATAATTATTTTTAAATTATAAATTCAAACACGCAACTATTTTGTCATTGTTATAAATTAAAATAAATACTTTTCAGACAATTTAGGTCAATTATTCTTTATTTTAATTTTTTAAATATAAATTAAAATTAAAATTTTAAAATAAATTATTACTTAGTTGATTATAGCGTGGGTAATATTTTTTAATAAATTATTTTTTATTTTCATTAGAAAACCAAATGCGCAAACTCTGTCCAATAAAAATCAGCCACGTATCCTGCTAAAATGCGCCAAGACACCACGCAGTTCCAAATATCGCAAAAATACGATAACAGCCAACCGGTCGTTCAGTGACATGCCGTTTTAGATTTTTCTTCAAGAAACCAGATATTTAAAATTTAAAATAAAAATAAAATACACAAGAAAATGGGAAGCTCGAGCACGGCACTCATGGCGCACTTGCGGCTGAGCTACGGCTGCTTCTCTAACGCACACGAGCCTATTAGAAACCGAGCAATTACTGTGAAACTCGGGAGTAGCGGTAGTTCGAGGCTGAGATTCAGTGTTTCGCGGAGCAGGAGGAGTTTCGATGGACTCGTTTGTTTCGCGGCGTTTGGCGGTGATGACGTGAGGGAGAAACAGCCGGAGTTAGGTACTACTAACGGTGTTGGCTCTGCTGTTGAAGATAGACCTGGTAAAGACTAGGAACCAAAATTTCAATATAAATATATGTATATATATATATATATGTTGGATTATACGATTCTGAATCACAGTTACATCAACAACATAATTTAGAATATAGCTGTTTTCAGTAATTTTTGTTTTTTAGAAAATTAGCTTTTAATTTCGCTTTGATTGTTGGAATATTAACTTACATGTTCTAGGAGAAGCTCAATTATCAGCTTGTAATGAAAATATCATGTAAATAAAAATGAGGAAAGACGTGATAAATTTTGCTAGTAGCTCAACTAGTAAAAGCTCTACTAAGAAAAACTTGAATTGCGTGTCACAGTTGTAGCAGACAGAGCCTTATTCATGAACTAATAATAATTTATAAGCATTCATGTTTGTTCTACTTGGGTGGTTTTAGTGCTATGAGGACAAGATTTAGGTGGTGAGATTCCTGATAAAATATTAACTACATGTTTACTAAAGACATGACAGGAGATTATTTGCTGCTTGTTAGAACACGATGGATAAAGTATGGTAACGGAAGAATTTACCTTTTTTGGTGCGTTGATCGCGAATTTTGTGCTAGGTGTCCAACAGATATGCTTTCTGGACTATTTTCCGGTGGAATACAGAAATAGTACAGTATTTCCTTGGCTGCTTGCTTTTAAATGATTGGTAATTAGGTTGAGCCAGGAATTAGCATATCAGTTGAATTTGTGGTCATCTATTAAGTAAGAAAAATCAACTAGGAACTTCAACAGTGGCAAGCTTTGGACATTATATACCATTGTTAAATAAGAGTTCTCAAGTGAAACTGACGGAGTTGGTGAGCAATCTGGCTTCGAGCAAGGAAAAATGTGGGAACAGATTAAGGGCATGCTTCGTGTAGGTAAGAGGTCATTTGCAAAACCTCTGTGAAATCCAGGTTATTGATTACATAGATCTTTCTTATAAAACTAGCCATGAAGGAACTTAGTGCATCCTGCCCCAGTAATGGGGTGAAGAATTCTGTCACATTCTACTGCTCTTTGAAGACAATTCTCAGCCGGAAGCCTATCTATTCCATTATTTCTTATTTTAGAGCTGTGTGAGTTGTTGCCTTTTACGATGAGGGAAGACGTACTATTTGTTTCTGTTTCAAAAATAGTTATATTCATATTTACAATAGATTGCGGTCTCCTGTATAATGTTGGTTGGCAGACAGTTAGGATAATATGAAGTATAGGTGGCAACAAAAGTGTGGAAGCAAGTTGGAATTGGGTCATTTATTTTTACTAATGCTTTCATCTTGCTTACAAATCTTTGAAGGTGTGTGATTATGGGATGGCTGGAAACAAATTGGGGAAGAAAAATAATTTAGAATGCATATCAAGTGCTTTCCTTTTTTATGCCTGCAGGCAGTACTAGAGTTAGAAATACAAATAGTGTGCCACAAGCCTATATGATAGAAATCACTCTATTTTCTTGGAGATGGCTCTTAATCTTGGTCAGTCATTTATCTATTCGCATCATCTTGCCAATTACTTGAAAAGTAATGTTATTGTAAACATGAGAGCTTTAGAGTTTTTGGAACTAATTGTATAGATAGGATTGGGTACAACAACTAACTTCAGATTTCTCAAAACTTAGATCAGTGAGAGTTCTAAATCTCACCTCTTTGTGGAACTGAATATCCTGTGATTGTTTATGATCTGCAATTATCCATGATGTCAAAATTTTTTCTTAAGAAATTACTGTCAATACTGAATTATGTTGGGTGTTTTGCCAAGTTGCAATTGTACATATGGAAACACTGTGTCCCTTCATGCGTGCTAAGATAAAATCTGAATTTCCAATTATATTACTCTGACATACAAGTAATTTCTTATGTAGTTTTCATTATTCTATTTCAGGAATAGATTGCTATGAGATTTTGTTCAGATTCTGACAACACTTTTATTTATTGACAACTTAGATGTGGCTGAAATTTCAAGAGATGAAACACCAGCAAAAATCAACCAAGATGGTGGGGATAGTCCTCTTTATAATTTTCTGTATCCTGATAAAGAGCTCCTTCCAGATGATAAAGAAATGAGTATATTTGATCACCTAGAAGAGCTGCGCCAGAGAATATTCGTGTCAGTTTTGGCAGTTGGAGTTACTATCACGGGATGCTTTGCATTTTCCAAGGAACTGATCATGGTTCTTGAAGCTCCTGTTAAAGCGCAGGGTGTACGATTTTTGCAACTAGCTCCTGGAGAATTTTTCTTTACAACTTTAAAGGTATAGCTGAATGATATCTATTCATAATATTGCATATCATATGCCTATGTAATCAACATAACATAATTATTTTAGTATGTAATATTGTGCATGTAGATGATAAACTATTTGACTTCATTTGGATACTAATTAATTGGTTGTCAATTACAATACTTGATGTATACTGCAGGTTGCGGGGTATTGTGGCCTTCTTTTGGGAAGCCCGGTAATTCTCTACGAGATAATATCCTTTGTTCTTCCTGGTCTAACAAGAGCAGAGAGAAGGTTCCTGGGGCCGATAGTTTTAGGTTCCTCAGTACTTTTCTATGCTGGTATTACCTTCTCCTACTTGATCTTGACTCCGGCAGCTTTAAACTTCTTTGTTAGTTACGCTGAAGGGGCTGTGGAATCTTTGTGGTCCATTGATCAATACTTCGAGTTTGTACTCGTGCTCATGTTTAGCACAGGCTTGTCTTTCCAGGTACTCCTTGCAAACTTATTTCTTCTTTCAATGAAGGAGTGACACTAATACAAACTAATTAGCAATTATAAATTCATATTTATATACTAAGATGCCAGTTGGATCATTATCTCGGTATTTTAGAGTGTGTTTAGGATTGAAGTGTTGTGACTTTGAAGCTGAAACTGCAGTAGGCTAAAATCACTAGATGTCAAATATAAATAAAAAATGAGTAGTCCCTGTAAAAAGTTAGCGTTTACCAACCACTTTAACGGCTTTGTTTCAAAGTTAAGTAGAAGCACAACTGTAACAAACATACTCTTTGTCCATACTCTTGAAGTCCCCTTGCAAATGATCCAGGAAGGAAAAGGGACAAAATGTTGATAGTTATATAGATATAGGTTTGCTTTGGGAGTTGAAGCACTGCTTATTTCTTTATTTTTTAGCTATTGTAGATTAAATGTTACTGGTTCCAGTTTTAACATATAATTTCATTCTACAGGTACCAGTTATACAACTTCTCTTAGGACAAGTTGGACTAGTGACTGGAGACCAAATGCTATCAATATGGCGATATGTTGTGGTTGGTGCAGTCGTTGCAGCTGCTGTACTTACACCATCAACTGATCCTCTTACTCAGGTACTTCTTGCAGCACCCCTTCTCGGTCTTTACTTTGGCGGTGCATGGATGGTTAAGCTCATGGGACGTTGAGTGTTTTTTCCCACTGGTTCAATTCAACCAATTTGTTTTCTCAGCGCTCTGCAGAATTAGTGTATATTCATGGCTTCTGTATATTATCAGAAGGATTTAATATAGAAGTGACATGATAAAATAGGAAAGGAGTATCTTTCATATTGATAATCTATTTGATTTGTACCATCATTGTACGTTAGCTTCTTTCCTAGATGCAACGACAGTGAACTGATTGGAATTGATTGTTCAACTTACCAATAAGTTTTGCTTAGAAGTTCTATTGATAAAGAATTTAAATTAGAGGTCGAATGGACAAATTGTTTGGTAAAAGTTTAACACAAAATAGTTGACACGAAAATTTAATGGTCAAAATTTGAACCGATTAATTAATTAAAATATTTAAAAATTAAAAAAAATATTCATAATGATAAATGTGTAAAAATTATGTACATACTAATAATTGTATACAATATTAAATTAAGTTATATTTTAGTAATTTTAATTAATTAGAAAAAAATTCAAAACCCACGGCACAAATGTAATGGGCTCGTGAGCCATATCTGACTGACCTTTTAAAACTTGTGACACAAGTCCGACAAAGAGCAGCACAAAAGGACGGACACCTCTAACGCAAATCGTAACCAAAAAACAACATTAATCTTCTTCTCTCTTTTTAACAAGATTTTGTGTCAAAATTCAACATGTAATACCAAAACTCAAAACCAAATGATTACAGATTACAGACTACAATTGTTTCTTTCTCTCTCTCTCTCTCTCTCTCTCTCTAATTGCTCACAGCAACATTCTGCAGTTTGGCCTCTAAATCAGCTGTACTA
>JAXCLQ010000009.1:3526824-3539525 GCA_035584115.1 Cedrela odorata
ACTGGAACAAAATCACAATCAGATTGGGCTAAACATTGAAGTTAACCTTGCTGCAAGTAATAAATGGAACCAAAAGAAGAGCACAACAGGAGGAAGATGAACCAATCACAATACCAACAGAGGCAATAACAGAGGAAGAGGTCAAGGCAGAAGACAATCAAAGCCCACCTGCCAAATATGTAACAAGAATGGACATCTAGCTTCAGCTTGTTGGTATAGGTTCGACCAGGACTTCGTCCTCAAAAATACTGGACAAGGAGAACAATCATCTGCCTATGTAACAACATAAGAAGCTGGTGGTGACAATGAGTGGTACCTTAACAGCAGAGCAACAAATCATGTAACAAATGAAGCAAACAATCTATCTAGGAAAGCTGAGTTCAAAGGTATAAATTAATTAACTGTAGAAAATGGTGAGAAGCTATCGATCACTCACATAGGTATTGCACTCTTATATGCTAGAAACACTAAACCATTGCTTTTGAAAAATACTTTATGTGTTCAAATGATGATAAAAAACCTTGTGAGTATTTCAAAACTTGTTAAAGATAATAATGCATTTGTCGAATTTCATGATGATGGTTGTTTTGTGAAGGACAAGATGGGGAAAGTGCTGCTAGAAGGAGTGGCCTTTACTTGCTGAAAAACCAGAAGAAGACTGAATTCCTTAAAGTCAATTCACAGTGTCATGTACCAAGTGCTAAATCCTTGTTTGCCTCCTTGGATAACACCTTGTCATATCAAAAATATGGGTCAAGGTTGAGTAGTCCCAAAGTTGTTAATACTAGTGTTATGTCTGTTAATGTCTTTGATTCACTGCATCGAAGGCTTGGCTATCCTAGTGACTAGGTCAGGAAAAATGTCATTAAGTCATGTAAAAACCTTCATATAAAAAATTTAAATCAATCTTTTTTATTTTGTGAAGCTTGTCAATATGAAAAGAACCATAAGTTAACATTCAAAACTTATGAAATAAAGACCTTGAAGCCATTAGAGATCATATATGCAAACCTATGAGGACCAGCTCCCTTGATATCTAGAAATGGTTATAAATACTTTTTAAGCATAGTAGATGACTTCACAAGGTTTACATGGTTTTTTCCCTTAAGCAACAAAGCACAAATAGCAGCCACATTCATTTAATTCAAATATCAAATTGAGAAACATCTTGAAACTAACATCAAGACCTTACAAACTGAATGGGGGGGGGGGGGGTGAATTCAGACCCTTAGAAAAATTCTTAAAAGGAAAATGCATATGTTTTAGACATTCATGCCTTCATACTTCCCGTCAAAATGGCAAATTACAGAGGAAACATAGACACATAGTGGAAATGGGACTAACTTTGTTAGCTCAATTTAGATTGCGTCTTAAGTTCTGGTATGAAGCTTTTGACTCCTCTGTCTATTTAATCAACAGACTTCCTACCCCTATCCTTGATAATCAATCACCATATCAAAAGCTATATAATAGATCACCTAGCCTTCCTTTCCTAAAAACGTTTGGATGTGCTTGTTACCCTTACCTCAGACTATATAACCAACACAAACTTCAGTTCCATACTGTAAAATGCACATTTGTTGGATACAGCAACAAATATAAGGAATATAAGTGTTTATATAGCTCAGGAAGATTGTATATTTCCAGACATGTGACCTTCAATGAGTCTGATTTTCCATTTAAAATTGATTCCGAGTTTAAAGTCAATAGAGAGTTCCAAAATCCTAGGTACAATCATGGTATTTCACAGCTCCTCTTAGAACATCAATCTACCCCAAACGCTCTTCCAAAATCTGAAGGTCACTTTTAGCATACTCTGATATTAGTACAATCTCATCGAGGTAATACTTTACATTTGTATTCATCTTCAGGATCGACATCCCCACCACAAACACAGCTTACTGACCATTATTCAATAGAACCTGAACTTGAAACTGAACTTCCACAATTTCAAGACACACAAAAGCATCCTACATCAAATACACACTCAATAATTACAAGATCAAAAGATAGTATCTTCAAACTAAAGATTCTTCTCACACACAACCATTTCTGAAAATGAAAAGGTGTCATAAACACCAGATGAGGCTATGAAAGACAGTAGATGGAGGAAAGCAATGAAAGAGGAGTTTCAAGCATTAAAGGAAAACAAAACATGGTCCTTGGTTCCCTACTCTCAAAACACCAAAATTGTAGGGAATAGATGGATCTCAAAATCAAACATAAGCCAGATGGATCAGTGGTAAGATTTAAAGCAAGATTGGTGGCTAAAGGCTACCACCAAGTTGCTGGAATTAATTTCAATGAAAATTTTAGACCAGTGGTCAGGTCTGCAACTATAAGAGTGATTCTTAATCTAACTGTTTTGCATGGATGAGATGTTAAACAAGTAGATGTAAATAATGTTTTCCTTAATGGAGAATTGACATAGGAGGTTTATATGCTACAGCCTAAGGAATTTGAAGACTCAAAGTATCCCAAACATATCTGTAAACTCCACAAAGCTCTGTATGGGCTCAAGCAAGCTTCAAAAGCATAGTATGACAGGCTCAAAAGTCTGATGGACTAGGGTTTTAGAATTCAAAGTCAGACACTTCTTTGTTTGTGCCTAAAACAGGTGAAGACTTAATCATATTGTTAGTATATATAGATGAAATTCTGGTTACTAGAAGTAATGCCAAGCTTGTGAATAACGTCATTGACAAGTTGAATGATAACTTTTCACTCAAGGTGCTTGACAACTTAAGCTACTTTCTAGGAATACAAGTAACTAGAGATGAAAATGGGATGAATTTATGTCAGAACAAATATATATGCGACTTACTCAAGAAAACAGGTATGGACAAGTGCAAAGAAAGTTCAACTCCCATGGTGACAAGTGAGAAATTGACTAAGGACAATGGTATTTTATTTCCCAATTCAACACTTTACAAAAGTACAATTGGAGCCTTCAATATGTGACACTTACAAGGCCTGAGATAACCTTTAGTGTCAACAAACTTAGTCAATTTATGCAAGAGCCAAGACAACCTCATTAGATTGTATGCAAAAGGGTTCTCAAGTATCTACAAGGTATTCAAAATCATGGCATGTTCTTTGCTGATGAGGGAAGAATGGAAATAACAGCATTCACTGATGCAGACTAGGCATCTGATGTATATGACAGAAGGTCTATAAGTGGGTTCTGCATCTTCCTTGGAGGCAATCTGATCTCATGAAGCTTATGGAAATAGAAAGTGGTATCCAGATCGAGCACTGAATCAGAGTATAGGGCCTTGGCCTTGACAGGTACAGAATTGACTTGGCTGAGATCTCTGCTATCATAATTGAGCATTGTTCTAACTCATAAACCTGTTGTTTAGTGTGACAATATGAGTGCATTGTCCTTAGCAGCTAATCCAGTGTTCCATGGTAGATCCAAGCACATCAAAATTGATATGCATTTTATCAGAGAAAAGATCACTGCAGGGGAGCTAGAGGTAAGGTATGTGCCAACAAGAGATTGACTAGCATACATCATGACAAAGCCTTTGGGAAGTGATAGATTCAACTCCTTGAAGGCCAAGCTTAACATCATGCCAAATTGTTAAGCTTGAGAGGGAGTGTTGAAGATCAAGGTGTCGTTCTCAGCTCCAGCTGATCAGGTGGCAATAGCAGGTGCAGTATATCAGGTGGCATTAGTAGCTGCACAGCTCAATATTCTGTCGAGAATAATTCATATAAAAGCAATGCCTTGCTGTCATTCCTATAACAAACTTTCACCTCAACTAATCATTGTAATCATCATTTCTCTGCTGTAAATAGTACAACAACTCAGCACTCACACCTCACAAAATGAGCTGTAAAGTTTAGGAACATTCGTCTCTTGAACTAGTATAAATAGAGACCTCCTGCTGTAAATTCAATTTAAGAAATATAGAAAGTTTGTCATTCAGCAAGTTGCATTGTTGCATCCATTGTTGTTATTAACATTTCAACTTATACAGAGTTGAGATAGTTACTAAGCTGCTAAATAAAAAAAAAAAAGATAATGTATGTAAATTGTGAATGTTTGGTCTGATAAAGGAACTTCTTTTTTGGTCGTATATAGACAAACCATATAGACAGAACTGAAGTTTCAAGCTTTGGATTTGGAAGAAGACCAGACAGCATAGTGAGAAACTCAAATGACCACCATTCAAGGCTTCGATTCATTAACATGAAAACACACAAAAATAAATACAGGAAAATGATGAAATAAACTCTATTCAGACCGCAAGAAAGAAAATGAAAAGAAAGTTACTAAATCACAAAAGCAGAAGGAATTGCAAGGTGAAAGAATTGTCCAATTCTGCGGAATATCTCCATAGATAATGGAACACAGCATTTTCCACAGGTGGAAGAGAACTTCATGTATAATCCGAGTAAAATCAACCAATTGATATTGCAACTCCAAGGTTTGCTAACCCAGTCTTGAATACAAGAACCCATTAGAGAATTATGTGAAAACAAAGAGTGGCAGAAGAGGCTATGAACAAGGGAATGATCTAACTCTGTGCTTGAAAGAATCGAACAATTGATTGTAGAGCTGCATAACCGAATAGTGCTGGAACAAACCAGATTGTAAATTTTCCAGCTTCTTATGAAATTAGAGGATCTTGGCCTGTTAAAATGAGTATTTTACCTACTTAAACCCACGTGAGAGACAGAGGGAAACAAACTAATATGAGGAAGAAAAGAGCAGTGTAACTCTGAATTCGGAGTTTTCGATATTCCTGAGCTCCATAACCTTGTCCATTCAGAGTTTCCAGGACAGTAGACATCCCAAACTGTCAATATAGCATGTCAAAATTTCACTTTGACAACCAAGAAAGCTAGAGCCTTGTCAAGTTACAAGATCAGACAATAAGATTTCACACAACAGATGGTACACTTACATATGTATTACTGTATAAAACACGAAGTGTGAACTTGATTTTCATTGGTTTTCTCAAATCAAGGCTATGAAAACTCATTTGCAGCAGAAGCAGAGCCATGATTTTAACACATTGACAGATAAGCATTTTTGCTGCAATTTTTAGTATCCCACGTGTAATTACTAAATAAATTTTCAGCTACAGCAATTACAGAAAATTATTTCATTGAAATTCTCTGCACATTCAAATTTTGTCCATCATGTACTGCATTCTGAAGATGATCTTCCCTCAGATACTCTGTTTCTTGCTTTTCTTGCTATAATTTCAAACATCAAAAACAAAGATTACTTGGAAATTGAATTGGTTAATGGCTCCTCCGTTGCGGACGTCAGTATTTTTACAATTACGTGAAGTGATTTGCACTAAGAACCTCGAAGAATTATAAACACACCAAAAGTACTTTATGCATAATGTTTTTGGAGCAAAGTACAGACCTTGCTGCAGCAGCTAGACCATCCGGGATTGAAAAGAGTGTTGTAATAGTTGATAAACTGTTTAATAAAAAATAAATAAAAGATCATCAAAAATACACAGTATTTCCAATATTCTTTTTAACAATTCAAAACAGTAATAGATAACATACCAAACTGACAGAACTGAGGTTTCAAGCTTTGGGTTTGATAGAATTCCGGACAGCAAGGTAAGAAACTCAAAAGACCACCATTCAAGGTTGCATTCATCATAAACGATAAAATAAGCATCAAACAAGAAGAGTTCCCAGAAAATAATTACTATAGAAAATAGTACTAAAAATAAGAAATGGAAAAGAAATTACCAAACCATGAAAGCAGAAGGAACAGCAAGGAAGAAGAACTCTTCGATTACTTGGAAAAGCTCCATAGATGCTTGAACCCGCATGAATAATCCAAGCAATAAAACATTCAACCTGTATGACAAACTAATTGCTAAAGCAGCTCCATTGTTATTTAGCTAAAACTTCAAAACCAAAGCCATACAGATAAATATGTGGAAGAAAACTGTGGTACAAGAGTTTATGAGCAAGGGAATGATCAAACTCTGCACTTGAAAATATTTAATAAGAGGCTGAAGAGTGCAGTGCAGGAAGAAGCCAGACAGTAAATTTACCAGCTTCAGTTGAAATTACAGGATTTTGTCCCATGAAAATGAGTAGTTTTCCCATTTTTACCTACAAGAGAGACACAGGGAAACAGACAAGAATGAGGCAAAATATTGCTGTGTGAGTTTGGGTTCCAAGTTTTCAATATTGTTGAGCTCCAAACGCTTGGCAACATAGAGTTTCCATTGCAGTTGACATTCCGAACTGTTTGTCATATACACATATCACAGAATTTAATCAGATGTTGCAGAAGAATGTTACATTCTTAAACTCATAATTCCAACACTATTATCTCATGGCTTCACCTGGATTCTGTATTTCTATAGGCTTGGAGTAAAGCATTAGTTCTTCTCTATTGCAGACGTTTGCATTTTTAAAATGCGAATTTGTACTAAAACAGTTATGCTTTGCATCAAAACAGCGTTATATAATAAAACTCTAGATAGTATTATATTGCAATGAATTCGAATTTTATAAAGTGCCAACGTATGCACCTGAGAATTCTATTTAAAGCATTAATACAATTAAATAGTAGCAAAAATGGAGCAATGGAAACTCAAACACTTACAAGAAGACTGAAGCCAGTGACAGCACAGAAAGAGACAGCTATGGCAGTGCTTGAGAGAAATAATTTACCAAGGTGACCAACCATCATCATTGATAAAACTTGCAAGAAATACGGTGACAAATTCACTGTCACCATTGGTCCAGCTATGCAACCAAGCTTCTTCATTTCTTCACCATACACACTAATTTTATCTTCGTCTTCTTCTTTAACCAACGAGTCCTTTTCCATTTCTTCTTATCTTTCATTGAAACCAGATTTTCACGGAATCAAATTTGGGATATGGAAAAAGGAAAATGAGAACCAGAAGTGCCAAAGAGTTTCAGTTATGTCATGGCATCAGTTTTCTGAGATTTTATTAGGTTTGAGAATTATTTGTTTATGGAAATGTTTTATACTTGGACTTACGGATACTAACAGAAACCTCTGGCGGCAACACATAAACTTGTTTGTTTGTTCATTAATTATTTGAAGCATATTTCTATGTTGGAATCCACTCACTCACTCTCTCCCTTGACAGATTGTTTTAAAACATTATTTCTTTTTAAAGATTGTTGTGAATAAACAAGTCAGTAGTCCAACACCCACAAACATAACTGGGATTTACCCACCGGCCTACTAAAAAGGAAAAACAGTACTCGACTTTTAAGAAAATTTAGAATGTCTCTGTATAAAAAAGGATACTATAAAAATAATAAAACAAGTTTCAATAATAACATTCAGACATTTTCTTGTTCAGAAAACATAATTTTTCCTCTTGCTTATTATCTATATTTGCTTTTCACTGCATGCATCATCAGACTTCAAGATTCAATCATACTTAAAAATGCTGAAATCAACAGTTCGCTACAAGCAATTTCTAAAGAGCTGTTAATATTTTCTTTCATTTCAGAAACTAGACTTCCACAGCTTTTCATGCATGGAGTAATCTTCTTGGCTATCAGTTGATAGCTATAATAACTCTGAAGAAAATATAAATTTTGCCTCATTAATTTGACTCTGTTCCATCACATTAATGCTCCATTATCTGTTGTTGATCTTCCTTCAAATATTCTTTCCCTTGCTTTACTTGCCTGCAATAATGAGCCAATCTCAGAAAAAATAAATTTCATAAATAGGCAGAAAATGGTTATATAATTCAATGACAATAATCTAATCCTTTTTGAAGTTTTGCTCATTTGCATGAATTATAACCATTTTCTGCCTTGTTATGAATTTTTTTTTTTTTCCTCATGAAAAATCCATTTTTGGGTAGTATGATATCAGTTCTTCTCTCCTACAGAAGTCTGCATTTTTAAAATACTGATTTGGTGTACAATAGAATAATTATTAATTCTTAGATCATAAATTATAATTTAAAGAAGCTAGCTTCTCAAGGCATTAAAGAAAAAAAAATTACAGACCTGTTTTTCCCAATTTGTGCAACTTGTTACGATAAAAAGAAGAATTGTTTGTGTAAATGCACCAGCTTGTATCCCAATCCACAATCCAATTCCTCTAAACTGTAACCAGAAACCCAAAATTGCAGCAGTTGGAATTCCACACAGATAGAATGCCCCAAGATTCACAAGTGCCCCAATATGCTGCCACCCACATCCTCTTGCAACACCTAAAAATAAATACATAAAAACTTGCAAATTCATATCTGGCATAATAATATTCAGGTTTTTATAAATAAAGATATAGTTTGTTCATTTATGACAAATAGATCCTTAATTCTATTGAAATGAAAAACTATACCGCACAGTACTGGATTCTGAGGATCACAATTTTAGAGTATGTAAAAAGAGTATTTCAGTTATTTCAATACAAGTATGTTACTGACAACCGTGTATAAATTTGTATTTTGTAAAGTATGAACGTTAAAATCAGAGAAAAATTATATATATACCTGTAAGGACTCCTTGTAAGCTGTCCAGTATAACAGACAAACAAACAAGAGGAGACATGGTTGTTACATAATCAACAACTTCTTTCTCATTGCTGAAAATGTAGCCAAAAGCGTGTCTGCAAGCAAACAGTGTTGAGCTTACAATAATTGTCTCCAGGACTGCCATGAACATCACAGTATAGACTGCTAGACGCGCTGCTCGTGGATTCCCAGCTCCTAGTTCATTGGAAACTCTTGTACTGTAAGAAGAAAAATTGATGGTTAATTTGCTTAAAAAGTAGATAATAATAAAAAATTATATATGATTGATTCTTCAGAAAACAAACCTCACTGCCGCACCAAGTCCAAATGGGATTGCATAGAGTGTTGAAATTGTGTTGAGACTGCTCAGAGAAGTTGACAAAATGAGTAGTTGTACAATTATATTAGTTCTTTATGGTGTGAGCGGGATTAAGGTGTGTTCGGGACTGCATCTGATACTGTTTAAAGTGCCAGTAGCCAAAATTCTTTTTTAGGGAAGCGCTTCTGTTTACTTTTATGGAAAGCGTTTCCTTAAAAAGCACTACCAAACCAAATACACCCACCAGTGTATTGATGAACTGAAAACACCAATATAGACAACTACTTTTGTGAATGTTCACACTTTTAAATACCGATATGAAGTGATACAACACATCAAAATAACATTGTATCACTGCAAAACAACTGTGTATTAATTCAAATTTGTAAAGTGCGAACATCAGCACTTCAAAATTTTCATTTAAAAAACATACCATACAGAAAGGACTGAAGTTTCAAGCTGCGGGTTTGTTAGAAGGCCTGACATTAAGATGATAAGTTCAAATGAACACCATTCCAGGCTGCAATTATAAACATATAAAACAATTAGCATCAATTTTTCTGATGTGTATTTATAATATCTTTGAAAAGAAAAAATGAAACCTCTTGAAGATAATAATCAATATACCAAACCATTACTGCAGAAGGGATAGCAAACTGGAAGAACTCTCCAATTCCCTGAAACAATTCCATGGAAATTACACCCCTAGATTTTGCACAAGCAGAAGAAAAGTTCCTGTAAACTACCAGGAAAATCACATTCAACCAATTAGATATGCTGATTGCCAATGCTCCTCCAAGGTTTCCTAATCCAGACTTGAACACCAAAGCCCAGCAAAGAGGAATATGCAAAACAAGAGTGAAACAGGAGCTCAAGAACATGGGAATGATCAAACTTTGTGTCTGAAAATATCGATTCAGCGGCTGCAAAACTGCATAAGCAAAGAGACCTGGAACAAGCCAGATTGCAAATTTGCCAGCTTCATAAGAAATCTGGGGATCTTGGCCGATGAAAACTAGAAGTTTTCCCAGGTAAATCCATAAAAGAGAAAGAGGTAGACAAACTAAGAGCAGACAGAAAATTGCAGTGTGAGTTTGAGTTCCCATCCTTTGATATTGCTGAGCTCCATAAGCTTGTCCACATAAAGTTTCCAGGGCACTGGCCATTCCCAACTGTTAGCATGTAAAGATTACATCATTTAAAAGTTTGATATAGAGAAGAAAAATAATTTTCAGAATTTGTATTCTCTTTTCCGGAATCTCAAACCAGAAAAATATGAATGTTCCCATGAAATGTTTGGATTTGTATGTAAAACATTCACAGCTCTTCTACTTCTTCAATTAAAAACTCTTTTACATACTAGTATCGAATGCACTTTCACTATTTTTTTAATTGTTTTTAAATAATTTCTCTTAAATATACTACAGTAACATTCTATTGAATATTAAATAAAATAAATTAAAATATTTATTTTACACAACAGAAAAAAATAAAATGTAAATGGGTCCTTAAATATTTATTTTTAATTCTAACACATAGTATAAAAATGTTGTTGAAAGACCAAATTAAACTATACAAATAATTAATGAAATGCACTAGTATTAGTATTTTTAGTACAATAAAACTTCATGTAAGTGAATCCCGATATCGTTTTCACCACTTGATAATGGACAAATTCATAAACCTAGTTACTGATTTATTAAAAAATATATGTTAAATATTAACCTAAAATTTGGTTTAATATAATAATTACTATGAACATGTTTTAATCATGATACTAGTGCCTATAATACAATGTATACGAAGATAATTTTAAGCAGGACAATCTCATCACATCATTATACTTATATGATAAGACTATATAATTAAAGAGGAAAAATAAAATATGAATTAGTGATTAATAAATAAAAATTAATAAAAAAAAAAAAAGTAGGTACGAGAAAAATAAATTAAATAAAAGAATTTTATTTTTTATTTATCACCTATTTATATTTTTTTTCAATTTATCTTTAATTAGACGATACTGTTACGTTAGTATAACGATGTGGTGAGACTTTCTTCCCTAATATTCGCCATGATATATTGGATTTTTCCACGTTATGCCACCAAAGTAATGCACGACAAAGAAAGAGTAATTTTCCAAGGCTATTGCAGCTAAAAGTCTTAACTCTTAATATAATTTCCCTTTTCCCTTTTTTTTATTCTTTAAATCATGGGTTAAGGGGACAGAATTTTAATATAATGACTACTGGACCACAAATTATCTTTACATCCCAATCGAGAAAAACTCTCATTCAAAGAATAAATATCAATAAATAAATAAATACAAACATGACTGGGTCAAATTCAAATTCCAATAATAGACAAGAGTAACAATCCCATTTGAATTCTACTACTTCCAAAATAAAAACAGGTATAAATATATGCTTTACCTATTTTTATTTATTTATTTATATATATATATATATAATTTCTTTCAGTACATTTATTGTGTACAAGAATACTTTACTTTAACATGACTTAATATAAAATTTGAAACATAAAATGGAAAAATTTGAAATATTTAGTACAAAAGTCTTATGTAAAATTTTAAATATGATTAACGTAAAATTTAAAATAAATAATATAAAAAAAATTTGAAATAAAACGTAAAATTTAGTATAAGAATTGGAAAAATTGAATGTAATTTATATTTAATATATTGTAGCAAAACTTATATATATATATATATATTTATAGACTCTTTCTTTCCTGCGGAATCAACACTCTTAAAATGTGAATTCAATGCAATTTTGACCTTAGCTTACTCTAAATCAGCACTAATTTGCTCTAATTTGCACTAATATTAGCGTTGACAAGAGTAATTCTGCACCGAATTCGCATTTTAAAAATGAACATCAAAACTACCATTAAATATTTCATGTTTTTTAACTTCAGTTTATCCTATCTATTCGAACCCCACATGCTATAAAACCAAAAGAAAGACAACCATCAAAACAAAAACAAATCCTGTTGTATGTAAAGTATCATGTATATATGTATGAATACCTATGTATACATGTATGTGTATATATTTATATATATATATATATATGTATATATGTATGTATGTATGTATAAATTATAGAACTTACAAGAACGCTGAAGCCGGTGACAGTAGTGAGAGAAATGGCCATGGCGGTGCTAGAAAGAAAAAGTTCACCCAGATGACCAACCATCATCACTGAAATAACTTGCAGCAAATACTGCGATAAAGTTACCGCCACCATTGGAGCTGCTATGCAACCCAGCTTCTTCACTTCCGCACTGAAACCATCCCATGTTGCAGACGACGTCGTTAGCGGCGATGACAAAATGACTTCTGCCTTCTCTTCTCTGCTTGCTTTTGGTAATAAAAAACTCTCTTCCATGTGATTCTTCTTCTCTGCGTTACCGTCTCGCATGGCAGCGCGCGAGAACAGTGTGAAATTTTGCAGAGATTTAGAGATCGAGAGAGGTAGAAGAAAGAGGATAGAAAAGGAGAAGTCCTAAAAGTTTGGTATTACTTTAATGGTTTTTGAAAGTAGCAGTTGTGGAAATTTATGCATTAATACTTCATGAAATGGTTCAAAGTTGAGGTATATTATAATTTTAGTTCAAGTATATATTTTTTTTATAGTTTTGGTCAAATATGTCAAATTTGAATTAAATTATCCCTCAACCCACTTTTTTTTTTTTTTAAGTTCAGGCGTAACAGTATGCTTCAGTTTGGATACTTTTAGAAATGTAGTAGTTCGGTTCGATTTTAAAAAAACATAACTATTAGTTATTAGTTTGATTTTTGATTTAAACTTGATTCAAATATAATCGAATCAAACTGACCAAATTAATTC
>JAXCLQ010000009.1:3539625-3550080 GCA_035584115.1 Cedrela odorata
ACCAAATCAAAACTAATAATTTTGATTCGATTTAAAATCCAACCTAAACATAATAAGGTAGAAGTTAACTTCAACAAAATTTGACATTTTTGTACAGTCCTACTTAGGGAGGTTCCTCAATATGCATAAATTTGTTTTTTTTTCAAGCATGCTTATACACAACACGCTACTGAGAGAGAATTATACTATAGGTACCTGACGATATAGGATATGCCAAGGGCACTTGGTTGGAGGATTTCTTAAATTTTATTTGATATTAGTTTTTTTTCATGAAATTGTACGCTATATTTTTATTTCATTATTTCTTTGATGTAACAACATATTAACTCATATTTGGATTTACTGAGGGAGCGGCAACGTTAAGAGCTTGATGTTGTGTCACAATGGTGCACCTTGAGCAACTCATACGCATATATAAGTTGTATATTGATTCATTCTGTTGCACTTAAACATTATAAGTACTAACATTAAATTTCGCTTCCACAGGGTTACTTCAAAGGAACATGGCAAAAGATTCAACAAAGCGAGCCGTATTTAGAGACTTTAGATTAGGGCTACGAGGTTATGAGATGCATGATGGGGAGATAATGCCGACTAAGGAGACTGCATAGGGTCTTAAAACATGGTTTGACATGCACTTTGTGTACATTCCAGTCAACATTTATCGGAAGTATTGGTTCGTAGCTATGATTGATTTAGTCAAGCAACGAATCAACGCATACAATTTCTTCAATTTAGTCAAGCAACAAATCAACGCATACAATTTCTTCATAGCCGTGACCCATAACGACTCCATTGATAGCTAGTTCAATTGTTTGTCTAAGCTTTTGTCATCGCTGCTGAGACAGTACGATTTTATGTCTATAGAACAGAGTTGCCTGACAATGGGTCACTATTTATGATGTCTTAACTGTGAAAAGGAGTATCACAACAAATTTCTCATAGGGGTGATTGTGGTTTATTTGTATGTAAATATATTGATTACATGGGCATGCAGCGTAAGTTTGATTTTAGACATCTGATGTAGTACAATTGAGAACGAAGATAACCTTTAATTTATATATTCACATAGAGGTGATTATATAAGACATCGATTATATTTTATATATTGATTTGTTCAAAAATGACTTGATTTTATTTTATATATTGAATCGTTCATAAATGAATTTGATTTGATTTTATATATTGATAGTGACAATACTTTAGATTTACTTAAACAAATAAAGATTATCATTGAATCGCCACAATTTGATATTTTTGTAAAATGTCGAAATAATTTTTTTGTTCATATTCTTTCAACAAATTTCATTAAGGGAATTTAAAATTATACTAAATTTCCTCGACAATTTACAAATCACGAGGGCATGTGGTCTAATTTAAAATTCCCTTGATAATTTATAAATTGTCAAGAAAATTTAGTACAATTTTAAATTCTTTCAATGAAATTTGTTTAGAGAATATGAAAATTAAATTAAATTCTCCCAATAATTTACAAACCATCGAGGGATGATGCAATTCATTGTCAACCTCGAAAATTTTACAAATTCATCATATTTGTACATGGTCTGCATTTTTGTATATGTTATTCAGGTATTTTTAATTGTAAATTCACCAAATTTTATTGAGTATGAGTTTTTTTTCTCTTCTTTTTCCCCATTCTCTTTTTTTTTTTTTCATTAAATTACTTAAACAAACAAACAAAAGTAGATTTAGGGACAATTTAGTCTAAATTTGAGACATTTGATTAAAATTATAAAAATAAATAAGCTTGGGTAAAATTATAAACGGGCCTCAACTTTAAATCATTATTTAAAAAAACCTAAAAGTTTGGTATTACTTTATTGGTTTTTGAATTTTTATACGAGAAATTAAAGCATCGTTTCCTGTACAAAAAAATCTATTAATATAACTCATTAATAAAAAAAAATATTTCACGAGCATGATGCACTTGTTCGGAATTTTTTTAGATATATTTTGAAAGTGTAGT
Source organism: Cedrela odorata (assembly GCA_035584115.1). Classification (NCBI taxonomy): domain Eukaryota; kingdom Viridiplantae; phylum Streptophyta; class Magnoliopsida; order Sapindales; family Meliaceae; genus Cedrela; species Cedrela odorata. The sequence continues at coordinate 3,541,613 of JAXCLQ010000009.1, forward strand.
AACTTTTTAAGTAAAAATTGTTGTAAGATAAAAGTATTAACTATTAAATTTTATTAAAAATAACCGAGTAATTTTTACGTAAAATCATGTTACTAAATATTTTTTTAATTTATTTATAAAATTTTGTATAATTACCTCAATAACAAACAGACTCTTAATACGTCCAATAATCACTAGTTTAAATTGAATTAAATTTTGAAGCATATGAAATTTTCTCATAAACAAATCAAATTACTAAATTTTTATGAATTTGATTGTGCTTTTATTCAATTTTTACAATAAAAAAGCAACCAAGTTTCCCTTTGTAATTCAAATTATGCAGTTTCACCCCACCCCTATAATTTAATAGATATACTTCAGCTGCTTATATCTGGGATTGAAACTTGAATTAATATTTTCAAGGTTTGTCTTTCTCCATCCTCTCTCCCACAACCTGCACCATTGACTATCTGCAACTTTTATATATAATCATGGAGCAACAACTAACAAGCTGACAAATTTGTGGGAACCACTTTTCTTCTAAATTATTTTCTCTAATGTGCATATTTTTGTCTTGTTATTAGTTAAAATAATTACAATATTAAATCTTAATACTATTGTTTAAGTATTTAATTTACTAACATATGCTTTTAAGTCAAGAGATCGTGTTTTTTTAGTATTGCCTTGCACGCGAAGAGACTTGTTAAAATTTAATGTCATTATTATTTGAATTCTTAGCTATTAATTTAAACTTTTGGATTAAGTGGTTGTTTTAACATATATAACAAGAGTTAATATTGTTATATGCATAGAAATTAAATAACAAAATGAAAGGATATTCAAAGGGACATAATATTTTTTATGAGGTGGAGATAGTCTTTGCTTTGCTTCATGGCCAAATCAAGTCTGCAAACTCCTCTTATTCTTAACAAAGAAAGAGACCATGAATTTGATGGGGAAACATCTCAACAAAATGATCTTTCTTGCAGCAGAGAAAATATTTTTGAAGAAGCAAAGGAGCAACTATCGCTAGCAGGATCTCTTATTGCAGTAAGTTTGCTTCAGTATTGCTTACAAGTGATATCAATTATGTTTGTTGGTCATCTGGGTGAACTGGCTTTGTCTAGTGCTTCCTTGGCTTCTTCTTTTGCTTCAGTCACTGGTTTCAGTGTTTTGGTAAGTGTGATTTTCTTATTTTTCCTTAGAAGTGCTTTTATACAAGTTTTTTGTTTGTTACATGTTTGAAATGCGTATATAGGGTTGGTTTCTGTCAGTTATGCATCCTTTAAAATGAAAGTATTTGTCATGCAGCAAAAGTTCCTAGAGAAATACTTAATAATTGTTTATCTAATTCTACAGCAAAAGATGAAAAAAAAAAAAACACTTTTAGTTATCAGAAAACACTTTTTAACTTTATCAAAATCACTCTCAAACACACTTACAAATGCAAAATTGGTCTCAATAATTCCACGTGAATCTCCAAATTTGCTGCAGAACTTTCTAATTTACAACACTGCCTCATCACTGAAATCTCTTCACCAAGAAACGCTTCTAAACTAACCTTTTGTTTCAAACTATTACGCCATATAGTTGGGAATGGGAAGTGCTTTGGAGACACTATGTGGACAAGCCTATGGAGCAAAGCAGTACAGTATGCTTGGTATTTACACTCAGAGAGCAATGCTAACACTTCTGGCTGTAAGCATTCCTCTTGCAATAATCTGGTTCTATACCAGCGAAATTCTCATAGCTTTAGGCCAAGATCATGAAATATCTACTGAAGCAGGAATTTTCAACAGTTGGATGAGTCCGAGTATTTTCGCCTACGGCATTCTTCAATGTCTGAACAGATTTCTACAAACCCAGAACAATGTTTTTCCCATGATGATCAGCTCTGGAATCACAGCTTTTCTGCACATTTTTGTTTGCTGGGTTCTGGTTTTCAAGTCTGGCCTGGAAAGCAAAGGAGCTGCTTTAGCAATTACCATTTCCAATTGGATTAATGTGTTTTTGTTGGGAATTTACATAAATTTCTCTCAATCTTGCATGAAAACATGGACAGGATTTTCAGCAGAAGCACTGCATGATATTATAAGTTTTGTAAAGCTTGCTCTTCCTTCTGCTATTATGATCTGGTAACTGTAATTTTCTCCCATTTCTTTTTACAATTCTGTAATTGTCTGCCATTTCTGCCAGTTCTGGTAACTTTGCATGTTTTGAGAAGCAGCTTGGAATATTGGTCATTTGAGATGGTTGTTCTTCTTTCTGGTCTTCTTCCAAATCCAAAACTAGAGACATCTGTGTTATCAATAAGGTAATCCATTTCATTGTCAGATTCATTAGCAGAAACAGAAAAAACAGATTTAACTGAGTGAAATTTCTCATCAATATTATTATTCATGTTTCATTTTCATAGTCTTAACACATGCTGGATGGTCTATATGATCTCTGTTGGTCTTGGTGGTGCCATAAGGTCAGTTTAGCAAATTTTCCATCCATTTTAAATCAACAAAAACTCTCTCCTGATCTGATCTTTTATCTAATCCTTAAAAGCTCGGATAAGCTCAGGTCAAAAGAATATCCTAATGGCTTCAAGTAACCATATTTTTTCTTCCAGTACGAGAGTATCAAATGAATTAGGAGCCGGGAACTCACAAGGTGCACGATTAGCTGTCCGTGTAATGACAATGATAGCCATCACAGAAGGCGCTACAGTGGGGATTACAACCATTTTGGTAAGGCATGTTTGGGGAAAACTCTACAGCAATGAAGAAGAAGTAATCAAATATGTCACAAAAATGATGCCACTGCTTGCATTATCTGACTTCTTGGATGGATTCCAATGTGTCCTTTCAGGTCTTAATCTCTTATAATCATCAGAACTAAATTGAACTCTGCCCTGAATGTTCAATACAATTCTTACCCAAATCGATCTGTGTCTTATCCAGGAGCTGCAAGAGGATGTGGGTGGCAAAATCTCTGTGCCGTTATCAATCTTGGAGCTTATTATGTTGTGGGAATTCCTTCTGCGGTGCTTTTTGCCTTTTTCTTGCATGTTGGAGGCATGGTGAGTCTGTTTTTCCTTCTCACAGACAAAAACACGAACACTTTGCTTACTGCAAAATTTTAAATTTTCCACTATTTCAAAAACAGGGGCTTTGGATGGGAATAATATGTGGACTTTCTGTACAAATTATTGCACTTGTTACCGTAAATGCATGCACTAACTGGGAACACGAGGTGTGTTAATTTTCTTGTAAACAAACATAAGAGTAAAGAATATGTCAATTGCGATAGTAAACAGTTTTATTAAAAGTCATTTTGATTCAATGTTGTTTTATTTCTACTCCCTTTACAGGCAACAAAGGCAATGCATAGAGCTCAAGAAACTGGAATTACCGTTAACACAGCATCGTAAGAGTAGCTTTTTGCAGCAAATCAAGACAACCAATTGAAAATAGATGGCATTTAATTCTCAGCTAAAGTAAAAACTCCTGATAAAAGACTGGCAGACATTTTCCTTGGAGAAATTGCAGTTAGAAGAAGGAATGTTTATGAACTAAACCCTAAACACACAAATGAGATGAGTACAAAAAAAAATTTAACTTTTGCATTAGTAGTTTATCGATTCAAACCATAAGATGTTACAACACAATTCAATTGAGACTTTACAGTAATTTCTGTCAAAACCAAGCTTCTCCGATGGCGTGGATGAAATCTGAAGAAAACTACTCCAGTAAAGACCACCATAAGAAAAGTCACAACAGACATGCGAAGTCTGTTGCAGAACTGAAGCCATGCAAACTACTGCTCATCAGAAAGATGAACAGGTGACGGGAGTCGTCCTTCTCCATTCTCATTTGTCTCAACAACATGAACATGATCAGGTGAAGGAGGACTCCCTTCTCCGTGCTCATTGTTTTCAGGATGAAAATTGATTGGAAACTTTGTGACTCTAGGCTTGTCAGCTAATATGTTTCTTTGAACTCTATCAATCAAAACCTTTGGCGGAGGTTCCTCTCTTAGCTGCTCATCATCATAGTCATTGTTCACGTAGTATCCCACACGGATAAATTCTTGTCCCATGTACGAACATGTTAAGAGCAGTACTGTGACACCGATTATATCCTCTTCACGGATTTTTGATGGGTCTGGAGGGTCTGCCTGTCAAGAGGCCAACCAGAAATAAGTTAATGTAATTTCATATGTAGATTAACTATGAAAGACTAATGTAAGGAAAATCAATAGGAAGTGAATCAAAGAATTACCTGTAAGACGAAACGGTAGTTACCAACATTAACAGGCCCGACAAGCACACTTTCTAGGAGCTGGTCATAAGTCTCATCCTCGGCAGATCCCACGTAAATGAGTTTCCATTCCAAGTCTGTTAGAAAGGATTCAGAATATATAATGAATATTAAGGCAGTGTTGTAGCAAACAAAACTGACTTCATGGATGCTTTAAGTTGAGTAACAAATATAGTAAGACAGCTTAAAGAATCAAGAATGAACATTCGCAGTCAGGAAAATGAGATTTCCCAACCTTGATAGATTTTTAATTGCAACAATATTTCCACACAAACGGTAAAATTCAAACATGTGATTTTTTAAATAGATAGATGACATATTCTTCAATACTATTAAGGCAAATATAAGCAATTGGTATAAAAAAAATTCAAGAAAAACATCAGAAGGCATATTGCCATGATACAAAATTACCATGGAGAAGAAACAGTTATTAACACAAATTATTGCCCTCAAAGGCTGTCATCATTTTATCTCAAGTGTATATTTTCTGAAATGGATGGGGATTTGTTGCCAGTTTATCCTTAAAGCTCCATACAGTTTATCCCTTGCAAACCTATGTTTAGCAGCTAACAAGAAGAGTTGCTATCCTTGGTTAATTTTATCAAAGACCAACTCTTCCTAACTTCCCCCTTGAACTTCAGACAAATTTCTTGTCACTATCAAAAACAACAATTTTAATCTAGTAAGAAAGGTTCACAATTCTAAAGATTTTATAAGTTTTGGTCGTGAGATGACATTGTATCCAAAATCATGAACCTTTTCAATAGAATATCCACAATGGTGGCAGGTCAAAAGCACAACCCTTTCCTTACAGTTTTTTGATTGCGGCAGGATACAAATCAAAGTATACCGATCAGTTTAGGTGCATGCATATTGTAGAAAACAAACATGGAACACCGCTAACTCAAGGAAAATAAAGATGACAAAAACCTTAGTTTTAGAAAAATTGACCAAATACCAGGCCTTCACACTAATACTGCAGCTAAACTGCCATCATCTACCATATTTAGAGATTAATTTCAACATAAATAATATATCTTAAAAACTAAGTATAACAATCAGCAATGACAAATGAAAAATAGAACCATAATCATGAGTTGAGTTCCATTCATGTTAAACACATGTTCAAGCCAACATGTACAAGTGAACAATTATAATCCTTTTCTGCACAGAAACAATAACTAAAGGCTTTATCATTTTTCTTTCTTTCTTTCTTAAATAATACAACAAGTGTGTTAGAGCTTAATATTATTGTTTGTTTGGGCCCTTGCATACTAGCTTAATCTTTTGGGTCAAGTGATAACTTAACTAAATGAAACCAAATACTGAATACTAAATTACAGAAATTTATTTTATATTAAATTAAATTAAAAACATTTCAGATTCAAATTCATAATCAAAAGCATCTCTGGCTCTTGGTGAAACTGTATATATTCTCTGAAAATTTACATGTCAAATACAAATCCCTTCAGCTCATGGGTGATTTCAACAAAAACATCTGTCGACAATTTGTATGAAATATAAAACCAAAAAATTCAATTAAAATAAACATAAATAATTAACTCACCTTCAAAATAATTTGTAGTTCACTAAAATTCAATCATGCTTCCTCAAACCCAATGGATGTAACTCAAAACTAACTCATCCCAGATTATAAATCCATCCATAAATGCTTTAAATGAACGTATAATAGCATAAATTGACAAAATCATAAAACCCTAAATCAAGCTAAAAGCACGAAAATTCCAATAAATTTGAAAATAATAAAAAAGAAAATTTTGGTAAAATTACCGTCTTTAAGAGGAGTCAAGCACTCGTATGATATTTCGAACTGAAACGGATTGAGAAACAAAGCAGGGTTGTCCAAAACGGTGACGTTTGTGATGTTGACGGCGCTCATAGTCTTCGGATATAACAAGATTCTACTGATTTCAAAGATTGCTTAGCTCTATTCCCCAATTGGATATCCTTCATCGAAGATTTGAAAAACCCAAGAGCGATGCTTTGAGGAGGAAACGGTTACTGGGTAATGTCAGTGAAATGAACGGTGAATTGTCGAAGAATAGTTAGCACAGTTTTATATTGGAAAGTTTACCGGCACTAGCCGGTGGCCGGTATGGAGGGAAAGAAAATTGCAAGATGGCGGGAGAGTTTACATTTGATGTATGTATTTGTTGTTTTGAGTGTGAAGTTGCAGTTTAGCGAAGATTGCTAAATGCTCGCCTCACAAGCGTCATCCAACAAAAAGCGCCACTGTGTTTCCAATAGAGGATTGGTTGTGAGTTTCATGGGCCTAACAAAAATGAGTTTATGGGCTTTTTATGGGCCTTGTATGATGGGAGTGATTAGTCTTATTAAGAAACAATAAGTGATATATTTTATATTTTTACGAAAAAAATTATACGAGATATATGACAATAATATAATTTTATTATGTCGAGTGATATAAAAAAATGTAAAATAATTATTTCAAATATTGTGTCATTCATTAATTATATAGTAAATAAAAATAATAAGTTCTTAACATCCAATTAATAATTGATAAATTATATAAAATGATAAAATTAAAAATATCACTTCCAAATATTGATATAAATTAGTAAGAAAATAAATCACAATGAATCATTGCTTTTCATAAATTATTAATATTTTACAATTTCACCCTTAACGTACCAACGTGTATTCATGTCATGATTTCATAAAATATATATATATATATATTATTTTCTCGTTTCATAATTATTTGTGCAAAAAAAAATTCCAAAACATAATTTTAGCATTCATTTCATAATTATATTATAGTCAATTATTTTAATAATTTTATGTAATTCAAATGTTCTATACTTGAGGACCACCATTTCAAATATGAGTATAACACAATTTATTTATAATTTCTCTATTTCTCTATTTATTTCTTAAAAATAAAATTATTTTACAATCTCACAGGCGGTTGACTTATTATTGTTTGTCCAATTTAGTGGAAACACCACCAAAGAGGGCATTAAAGTCATTGTTCCTCAACTAAACAAAAAAAAAACCACCAAAACAGCACCATTTACCATAAATAAAAAGTTTTTTATTTTAACGAAATAATTCATTTCATAAGTCAAAACTTATTTATAATCTAAAAATAAATAAAACTTAATCTTAGTCAAAAAATTAATTTTTGGACCAAAATACTAATCTCTATGATATTTCGATAATAATCTTTATCAAATGTTAAGAATCTCGATATTTGACCAAAATATCTATTAAACATTAAGAATATCAACATTTGACCAATAGTTTCTATCAAATATCAAAATTATCGACGTTTGACAAAAATATTATATCAAATATCGAGAATTTCATATTATAATATGAAATTTTAAAAATTTTTCATGTCAACATTATCAATCATACAATTAAAAATAATTATTATATTTGTGTTATATTCTAAAAAGTAAAATTGATCATATATTTTGTTACAATGTGCGCACAAATAAATCAAGTATGTTACAATTTTATTATGCAATTTAAATATTTATACAATTGATAATATATTTACATTAATATTACTTGTTTTTGACAAATTAAAAATTTATTAGAGTGAATACACCAAATGAAAATATTGTGGGATGTCTCACAAGTAAATAACATTGTAGAACATCGGGAACATCGTGTTATATTCTAAAACGAAAAATTGATCATATATTTTATTACAATGTGCGCATAAATAAATCAAGTATGTTATAATTTTATTATATGGTTTAAATTTGTATACAATTGAGAATATATTTATATTGATGTTACTTATTTTTGAAAAATTAAAAATTTATTTGAGATAATACACTAAATGGGAACATTGTGTAAGGTTTCACAAGTAAATAACTTATTAATTTGTAAAAAATAAGTAACAATAATATATGTATATTATAAATTGTTCCAATATTTAAATTGCGTAACAAAATCATAACATAATTCGTTTATTTGTGCGTACATTGAAAAAATATATAATCAATTTTTCGCTTTAAAATGTAATACAAATGTAATAATTATTTTCAATTTGTATGGTTGATAATGTTAATAAGAAAAAAAAAATTCTTAAAATTTCATATTACAATTTGAAAATCTTAACATTTGATACATATTTTCAACCCAATGTTCATTATTTCGATGTTTAGCAAAAAATATCTTACAAAC
>JAXCLQ010000009.1:3550180-3583653 GCA_035584115.1 Cedrela odorata
TTTAAAAGCTCAAACTTATTTATGGCCCAAACATCAAGATTCTTGACATTTTGGTGAAAATATTTATTAAATGTTAAGAATTTTATATTATAATATAAAATTTTGAGAATTTTTTTATGTCAATCATACAATTAAAAATAATTATTATATTGATATTACATTTTAAAGTGAGAAATTGATCATATATTTTTTTAATTAATGTGGGCATAAATGAACGAATTATGTTATAATTTTGATAAATTAATAAATTATTTATGCGTGAGACCTTCTGCAATATTCCCATTTTGTGTATTATTTCTAATAAATTTTTAATTCACTAAAAATAAGTAATACTAATGTAAATATATTTTTAATTGTATAAATATTCAAATTACATAACAAAATTGTAACATACTTTTAATTTTTTTGTGTACATATTGTAACAAAATATATGATCAATTTTTTGCTTTAAAATATAATACGAATATAATAATTATTCATAATTATATGGTTGATAAAGTCGACATAAATAAAATTTTATATTATAATATGAAATTCTCAACGTTCGGTTGAGTATTTTTGTTAAACGTAAAAAATTTTGACACTTGATAAAAATTATTGGCTAAATGTCGAGATTTTTGATGTTTGGTAGATATTTTGATTAAATGTCGATATTTTTAACGTTTGATAGAAGTTCTAAGTTAACTATTGTAAAAAGAAATAATTTTTACTAAAAATTAAATTAAAATTTTTCTTTAGGCCATAAATAAGTTTAGAGTTTTAGAATGGACTAGTTTGTAAAAAATGGACTATTTTATCAAAAAAAAAACAAAAAAAAAAGGGGAAAAATGAAAGAATATTCCATATAAAACCACGTAAAAATGAAAAAACAAGAAAAAAAAAAATTCGAACCAGCGATACATAAAGTGAGCTAAAGAATTCCACATCAAACCCTAAGTCACACTAATCTGCGTTTCTCTCTCATTTGAAGCCCCAACCAATGGCTTCACGCAGACTGTTATCGTCTCTCCTCCGCTCCTCCGTCCGCCGATCTCCGTCGAAATCTACTTTCTCTAACTCAAATTTGTTCTCACCTTCCTCCACGCGCCGCGCTTCTCCCTATGGCTACCTTCTCTCGCGCGTGTCCGAGTACTCAACCTCAGCTGCAGCCGCCGCCCCGCCATCGCCTCCGCCGGCGAAATCGGATCCCAAGAAGGGAGGGAAAATAACCGATGAGTTTACTGGAAAAGGTGCGATCGGTCAGGTGTGTCAGGTGATTGGTGCCGTCGTCGATGTCAGGTTCGATGAGGGACTTCCGCCGATTTTGACGGCGCTTGAAGTGATGGACAACTCGATTCGGTTGGTTCTGGAGGTGGCTCAGCACATGGGTGAGAACATCGTTAGGACCATTGCTATGGATGGTACTGAAGGCTTGGTTAGAGGCCAGCGCGTGCTCAACACTGGTTCTCCTATCACTGTATGTAGTTTTGGAATTTTATTCGTCAAAATCGGATTTTTATTTGTGTACTGGGAAAAGCTGGTGTTTTTAGCTACTGTGTAGTTGTAGATCTGAGTTCTGTTAGATTTTGATTTTATTGGATTGGTTGCCGGGGCAATGTGATTTCGAATATATTATGGTTTTTGAAAAAGAAACTAGATTTTTTGGGTTTTGTTGAGTCTGAACGTTGGAAGTGAAAAACCCTAAAAGTGAAGCTTTTTTCATTATTTTTTGTGTTTAATTTGTAACCAAAGAATGGGTTTGGTGATACAATTTCCAAAAATTGTAGGTTTGCTTTGACTTGAGATTTAATATGTTGTACGTGGTAGTATTAGTGTTTATCATTAATGTCTTGTTGAGGTAGCAAGTAATTTTGTTGGTGTGGAGTTTTGCGAAGACAACAAGTGCATAATGCATAGCTTTTCTGAATATTTCGTACATTTATTTGTTATAAAAAGTGTTTCTTAAATTTCATATTGAATTTTTTGTTCCTAATTGGCTTTACCTATGTGCCATAGGTACCTGTGGGGAGGGCTACTCTTGGTCGTATTATCAATGTCATTGGAGAGGCTATTGATGAGAAAGGAGACCTCAGTAAGATTCTGGAGATCCTGAAACTACTTCATCAGTTTTATGGGAATGGTGTTGTACTGGTAGTATGATGAAATTTTCTGACATTTTTCTTGAATGTCCAACAGAAACCGAGCATTTCTTGCCCATCCACAGAGAAGCTCCATCATTCGTTGAACAAGCTACTGAACAACAGATTCTTGTCACTGGTATCAAGGTACTTAATATATTTCAATTTCACATAGTGAATTCATTTGGATGTTCCATTATTTTCCCTCACTAGCTAGCTAGTATAAGAAAGAAGGCTGCGCTTTTATTGTTATGTTTCTGTTGCTGTCAAATATAGGAAGATTATGACATTGGACACTAATTTACTTGTCTTGCCTTTTTCTACAGGTTGTGGATCTCCTTGCTCCATACCAAAGAGGAGGAAAGATTGGGCTTTTTGGTGGTGCTGGTGTAGGAAAGACTGTGCTGATTATGGAACTTATCAACAATGTTGCTAAGGCTCATGGTTTGTTTTAAAGAAACGCGGATGGTGCTTTTCATTTGGATGAGCTCCTCTCTTTGTTTTATTGAACGTTAATTGTTTTTTTTATCAGGTGGTTTCTCAGTTTTTGCTGGTGTTGGAGAGCGTACCCGAGAGGGTAACGACTTGTACAGGGAAATGGTTGAGAGCGGTGTCATTAAGCTAGGGGATAAGCAGGTCAACAATATGCTGTTCATGTTTTAATTTTCCATTTTCATATTAGTTTCATAACGGTTAAGTACTAAAGTTATACATTGTCTTTTTTTTTTTCTCCTGTTATATCAGGCTGAGAGCAAATGCGCTCTTGTCTACGGTCAAATGAATGAGCCCCCTGGTGCTCGTGCTCGTGTTGGTCTCACTGGGCTGACTGTTGCCGAACACTTCCGTGATGCTGAGGGGCAAGATGTGCTTCTTTTCATTGACAATATTTTCCGCTTCACACAAGTAAGTCGTTTGTTAATGGAGTCGTGGAAGTACTTTTATCATGCATTGCATGTTGCTGATGTTGTAAATGTTTTTTGGTCTTCTGTTGTCGTCCACCTGCAGGCTAACTCAGAGGTGTCTGCTTTGCTTGGTCGTATCCCGTCTGCTGTGGGTTACCAACCAACTTTGGCTACAGATCTTGGAGGTCTTCAGGAGCGTATTACAACCACCAAGAAAGGTTCCATCACTTCTGTCCAAGCTATTTACGTGCCTGCTGATGACTTGACAGATCCAGCTCCTGCTACCACCTTTGCTCACTTGGATGCCACCACCGTGTTGTCACGTCAGGTAAGGTTACATTTTTTTGAATTTGTCCTTTAAAGAATGTTGCTAATGTCATCCTTCAATTAATTTGCTGCATCTGTTTGGCAGATCTCTGAGCTTGGTATCTACCCTGCCGTCGATCCTCTAGATTCCACATCTCGTATGCTCTCCCCTCACATTTTGGGTGAAGAGCACTACAACACTGCTCGTGGTGTGCAGAAGGTTCTTCAGAACTACAAGAATCTGCAAGATATCATTGCCATTTTGGGTATGGATGAGCTCAGTGAAGATGACAAGTTGACTGTTGCTCGTGCTCGTAAGATTCAAAGGTTCTTGAGCCAGCCTTTCCATGTAGCAGAAGTGTTCACTGGTGCCCCAGGCAAGTATGTGGAATTGAAGGAGAGCATTACCAGCTTCCAGGTACTTCTTTTTTCTGTTATCTTCTGAACTCACATCCATGCCCGAAGTCACAAACACACAATCGTACTCTTGTACACAGAAAAATGGATAGAGCGTAAACCGCATAATCCTACTCCCTGAAATATATACCTGGTCGAATAAATTAACTGGAGTTCTAATTGTGCACCAATTATTTGAACATAGAATTTGACAAAGTGTAATTTCTTTTGATCTAGCTTGATATTATATTATATTCCTTATGTGATATATGTTGGTGAAACTAGTGGCCATGCATAAATGTTTTTAACACATTGAAGCTGGCAACCATTAGTGACAATAGACTGTTGTATTTATCTACCTTCTGTTAAATATTCTGCGGTGATTTGAACCAATGGTTTTTGGTAGCTCTTTAATCTTTATTATTAGTATTTAGTGAGGACTCAAGTTGATTCATTTTTACAACTGTTATGAACCTTCTTTCCCTTTTATTGGTTAGGGTCCATAAGTGGAGTTGAATGTTGTATAACCTTATTCTTTTTGTCAATTTATCAGTATGTCAAGACAGATTATTGAGTCCCCACACACCCTCCTGATTAATTGCTATGTTGATTGTATAAATACCACCCAGCAGTAAGACTTTGTGGTGTTTGATTTTCCACTTTAGTCAAACAGAAACTCATGGATGCCACTGGAATCAGTATTCAAATTTGGTGCATGGCTTTGATATCAGTATACATAATCTTGATTCAACTTTATATTGTTGCTTTCAACAGGGAGTGTTGGACGGAAAGTACGATGACCTTTCAGAACAGTCATTTTACATGGTTGGAGGTATTGAGGAGGTCATTGCCAAGGCCGAAAAGATTGCCAGGGAATCTGCTGCTTAAATCAAATTCTCCCATTCTCAACCCAACTCTTCCCTGTTCTTTTCCATTTCCCTTGTCTTGATTACTGCAGAAATCAAATAATTTAGGTGGTGCCGGCCATGCCGGCAACAGGATGATGTTCATTTTTTGAGACCAAAATGTGCCAGGAGCTTTTATTTTGTTTTTTTCGATGTTATTGCAAAAATTGTGAAATAGGAACAGATTGTGGCCTGTCCTACTAAAAGCCCGCTTTTTTTCTTGTTATTTAATAAGGGAAAAAAAAGGCGGACGTGTATATTTCTTTTTATTTTCGCTGAAATTACAATTGACGGCTATGCCTTTGGATTTTGAATGAGCACGAGTTTATGCTTTTTCTACTGGTCTTCCTGCATGTTTTTTCTCCCTCAATTGCAGCTTTCTCAATTGTCTACATATGCTATTCTCATTAATGTGCTGTTTGTTGGTCATAATTTTTTAATTTTAATTTTTTTTAAAAGGGAAAATATCAGGGTTAAAACTTAATACTTGAAGAATATTTTAATAATATTTCTATTTCTGTTTTTAAAATTATAAATTATTTCAAGTAAATAAATAAGAAAAAAAGGATAATTAAATTAAACAGCTGAAAAGGATAATTTCCAAAGGCCACGATCAACCTATCAAATTTCCAACCTACGGCAGATCGTTCCCAAAACCTTTCCCTGCTTATCCTCCACATTTACAGGATTAGCTGCTAACATGACACGTGGATATTTGACAACCGTCCGCTGAATATTACAACCGACGACTTTGATCAAGCGCCACCTCATCACCAGCCCGACCACCTTTGGCGCCGGCTTTCTCCAGTCAGCGCCACCAAACACTCACTAATTTTCGCTTCATAACTCTCAAGTCTCTCACATGGCTGTTACTGTGTCTCCATCACCCTCCCTCCCCTATGCCTACGTTAGTCAATCCCTCCCTCCCATGTCTTTCCTACGCCGCCTCCCATCACTCTGTCTAAAACCTCACAAAAGCCGCCTCGCCTCCCTCGTCGCCGCCGCCGCCGTACGCCAAGACACCACAGTCTGGACTCCGGCTCCACTTGCCGAGATCTGTCCCGCTGCCGAGTCGCTCTTCCACGTATCCATCGACGTTTCCGACGCGCCCGACCTTGCTTCTTCCCACACGAGCCCCGGACAATACCTTCAGCTCCGCGTTGCTGACGTGGCCAAGCCTACGTTTCTTGCCATTGCTTCTCCTCCTTCGTACGCTGCGGCGAGTGGCGCGTTTGAGTTCTTGGTGAAGAGTGTGGCCGGCTCGACGGCGGAGGTTCTTTGTGGATTGAAGAAAGGTGATGTTGTTGAGATAAGTCAAGTTATGGGCAGAGGATTCGATGTTGATCAAATCCAGCCGCCTGATGAATTTCCGACGGTTCTGATTTTCGCGACCGGATCGGGAATCAGGTAAGGTTTATAATTCAAGTTAATTGCTGTTATTGGTACATGTGTTTTTCTTTAGGGTGAATTTGAAAATGCTTTTGGTACTTCCTACAAAAGCACTTGACGCGTTTCAGGAGGTAGCACCTACAAGTGTTTCTCCAGGAAGTGCTTCTTTGCTTTCAAGTAAACACTTTTATTGGAAAAGAAACAGTTTTTGGATGTTGGCAATTTTCTGTCTGCAGAAGATGGAACTGCTCTTTGGAGATTATAAAAGCAATTGGATTCTTTTTTTTTTTTTTTTTTTTTTTTTTTAAGTACTTGATAGGTGCCGTTTTACAAAGCAGTTTTGATCAGAGAAAAAACTGAAGTGCTTTTGGACAAAGTACTTTATATTTGTTTCTCTAAAAAGGACTTTCTGATGCTTTGCACTAAACAGTTTTACTCAAAAGCACTTTTTTACATTAACATTTGTGAAACCATCCTTAGTATGGTTATTTCTGTTTTGTTCAGTCCAATCCGCTCGCTTATAGAGTCGGGATTCAGTGCAAAAGAGAGATCCGATGTGAGACTCTATTATGGAGCTAGAAACCTTACGAGAATGGCTTATCAGGTTTGTTTATCATTTATGTTAGAACTTAAGAATTCTGTTTCTGTTTTTGTAAAACAAGAAGAAATTATATCATTTTGGTTGAAGTCGAGTTTGTATTTGTTTATCTTATAGGATAGGTTTAAAGATTGGGAATCTTCTGGTGTTAAAATTGTACCTGTGTTATCGCAACCAGATGGTAGTTGGTCAGGTGAAACTGGCTACGTACAGGTACACTCTTATGTTTTGCTTGTGTATACTTCACATGGGTTGTGATACTTGCCAATCAAAATTATCTGCTCCTAACACCATGGTTTTGCAGGCTGCTTTTGCTAGGGCTAAGCAGATTTTTAGCCCTAAAGGCTCTGGTGCTGTGCTCTGTGGGCAAAAACAGATGGCTGAGGTATGACTGTGCTCAGTGATATATTTTCAGCATTTTATAAGTTAATTCTTGATGACACTTGCTTGTTTTCTGGTGTATGTTAAATTTGGTATGAAGTTGTACTCGATAAATTATGTAGTGCTAATTATTTTTGTCGAGTAGTTTGTTACAATGCATAAGTGCCTATTGACATTAAACAATTAGATGATTTATGTGTAAGCTCACAGATCAAATGACAATGTTCATTGATAAGGTTTTATCTGGAGGTGATGGGTGTAGATATAGTTGACATGAGCTTAAGACACTAATGGTTGTCTGACCTGAAAAAATGGAATGATTTTGGACAGTCTTTGAAAAAACAACTTAACTCAATAAAAAATTATATACTAGCTGGGTCAACTACTTGATTTCTTTTTCTTTACTTAGCTCTGTCTAGAACAAGAAATTCTGATTAGTAACATTGCCATATGCTTTAATGGTCTCAATCAACATTCTTTCAGGCATTTGTCTTCTTTTATGGTGATGATATACTGCTGTTTTTGCCACTATGATTAAGGTGGTTTTATGTTTTACTAAAGAATTGCATGTGTAATGTGCATATACTAGCAATTGCAGAAGGTAGCTCGTGAAAGTTTATTTCAGAGAAGTCAACATTGCTGGTTCACAATTTAGGCTCCGATATGTGCACAGAATTATACCTGACCTTTTTTTTTTTATTACAAGTTAGAGCTGACTTTGGTTGGGATAGGATTGTATTGGGAAGGAAAGTCTTGGAAATTGATCAACTTTTTGATGGCCTAGTTTTGTCTCCCTTGTACAGTAGAGAAACTGTTTTGGCATATCCGCAGAGGGCTAAAAGTCGATGCTACATTTTGAATTAACCATGCAACCATATTACAAGTGAGTTTAGCCTTCCTACATGTAAGCATCAGGACTATGAAAAGTAACATCTGAGCTGTTTATTTATTTGCAGGAAGTAACTTCAATTCTAGTGACAGAAGGTGTCTCGGCTGAGAAGATACTGAAGAACTTCTGAAAAAATTCATAAAAATTCATATGGGGTTCCTGCATTGTTGTATTATTGTTGAGCACAGTTGGCAGTGATTCTTTCATCCCACTGCCGAGGGTCAAATTTCTCTCGGCAAATAAAACCAGTTCTGGAAATTTTGATTATTGTCGTATTTGGAACAAACTAAATTATAGGATTATATGCTAAAGGTGTGGATTAGCATACCTTTCTATGTATTAAATGATTCTAAAAAGTATCATCGAGAGCAAAAGACCCACATACAATCACTTGGATTTTATATCTCATTTTACTTCAAAATTCCAGTTGTGTCTGTTTCCATCCCTCATTTAACACACTGATTTTTTTTTTCCTGATAATGTCGTACTTAAAAAGTTTGTATCTTCAAGTGTTGGAAACAAAATGACTAACAGTCATTAAAGATTGTTTCATAAGATGATTAGATTTACTAAATGAAAAGGCATCCCGATGCAGTTAGATCACTTCGTAACCAAAATTTTGGATGTAATCTTTGATATTATGATATGGCATTACCCTTTCTAAGCCGTCTATAAGTTTAAACTAGCCAGTTAACAAGTATAGGATATGCAATGTAATAGCAAACCAAATACTTGATAGAGGACATTTGAAACATGAATTTAGAGCGCAAATACCAAGTCTCCTAAAAAAGTTTCAGTACCAATCACAAATACCAGTCCAGATCAAGGTTTTAAAATACCCCACAATCACAAATAATGAACCCAAAGCAAAATGAATAAATCCAGCAATTAGATCAATACTGAGTACTAAGGTTCCCTACACATTCTGACATTCTTGAGCATCATGACTGTTCTCAATCCCATTTCTGTCTGCATGCTCGTTTTGATGCTTCCCATTGGGTTCTGTAGAGTTTTGAAGCAAATTGTTCTTCTCCCTGTGCTCAATTCTTTCCTCATCTGAATAATGGTGCCGATGTTTGTGATGGTGGCTGCTGTTGTGCTTAGATCTTTTACCTGCATCTTCATAATTGTCACCAGATGACTTTCCTAGAGATCGGCTCTTCTGATCATGTCTGTGGCCATCAGAATCATCAGATTTTGAATCCTTGCTGTGTGATCCCCGGTGACGTTTATGGTGCTTTTTATGATTTTTCCTTCTCTTTGCACCAGCTTCGTCATCGGTTGAAGAATCTGAAGCACTAGGCTCTGACTGGTGATGGCATTTGTGTTGCCTTGCATGACTTCTCCTTCGGATTCTGCCATCGTCTGCTTCACCGGAAGACTCCAAACAGCTCAACTCTGATCGTCGATTGCGTTTGTGATACTTTGCATCACTTCTTTTGACTCCATCATCATCATCACTTGAAGAATCAGAAGCATCGGAATTGGATCGTGAATCATGATGTCTGAGTCTTCTGTGGTTCCGTCTCTTCCTCCTATCTTCTTCAGATCCACTCTCATATTCATCGCCAGCATCATCACTTGAGCTTGAGGATTGTCTCTTTGGCTTTCTTTTCGATTTCTTCTCCTTCTTCTTCTCATTGTCACCTGAATCAGTGTGGGCATGCTTCCTGTGCTTCTTGTGACCTCTTCTCCTTTTCCTTCTACCTCCATCACTGCTATCACTATCACTGTCAGAGTCCGAATCAGACACAGATCTTCGTTTATACTTGGCAGCCTTCGACTTCCTTTCCTTGGCTTCAACATCAGCCTTTGCCTTTGCAGCTGCTTCTAGCTTCAGCTCCCATTTCAAAGGGGCTTCTTTCCTCTCCAAAGCTCTCTTCTTTTTCTCCTCAACCAATTGGATGAACTTCTTGCAGTCCATTTATATATGAAAACCAGTTCAATACCTGCATTTTGGTATAATGATGACCGAATGGACATCTCACAGAAGAGAAAAAACAATGTTAGTTCTTCCATCATCAAACCGGAGCTTCATTGCAGATTTTCACACACAAGCTTGAGAACATTATTAGCTGCTAAATATAAACAAACTTATAAAAAACATGAAGCTATAGAATAAAAAAGTTTTAAGTGTGTACATAAGCACAAATAATGTCGAGCAGAAGGCATTTAAAATTTGTATCCATGTACAACAAAGCCAAAAAGCCAGTCATCAAACAGCTAGATGATCTTCTAAATCAGATTTGAGGAAGTAGTCTTCATTTAATTTCTCATACCATTACTCTGTCCTCATTATCTTTCTAATGTACCAGGCACTGTTACTTCAATGTAAATCAAATCTGAAAAGTTTCACTTATTAAATCCAGCCAAGAGTTAAGGTCCTCCCTCTTCCTTCTGCAATACTCCATTGTAATTTCAAACAATACAGTCCATTGATAAAATATTATATAGGTTCTCTTATAACTAATTTGAATCATATATATCCTTAAGGAAATAAAGCATAAATGCAAATATATTGCAAAACAAAGCAAAATATATGTTCTTTATGCCAAAAGAAAAGGAAGTGTCCCACATAAATAATAAACTCAAAAATGTTGATTGTTTCATCTAATTTGATTTACTTATATCACGAACTTCAATGATGGTTATAAAATTAGTTAGCTAAGATACCAAATAACAAGAACACGTGATAAGGGTATATAACCAGAAAAAAATTTGATTAAACTTTCTTACCTTATATGCAAAAGTGGCACAATAACCAGACGAAAGGCTTCTTCAAAAGCTCAAACCACGATTCTATCTCACACTGAACTACACAGATCTATAAACAAGAAACAAAAACATCCATTGGTCAGGAATTGGAATATTGTACCCATCTAGGCCACATAACAATTATGCACCTTAAGCCCAAAAAAAAAAAAACTCGACGAGGGACAGATCTGATAAAGAGGATATTAAAATTGTCAATTAAATTCGTAAACTAAAACAAAGCATCCATCACAACCCCTAAACAAAAAAGGGAAACTTCTTGAACTTACTATCCTTATTTTACTATACAAAGCAAACAAAAATAAACCTTTACATGCAAAAACAACTACAATCAAAGCCCTCTATATTAAAATAACAAATCACAACACAAAGAAACATATATGACGAACTAAAGTAAAAGTTTCGGCACAAAACACAAACAAGAAACTAAACACCGAGTCTTTTCATCAACAATACATGAAGAAATAAGATCTGACAACACAAATCAAACTACAATAAACCCTAAGAACTAAATCCAGCTATAATACTGCAGTTATAACAAGCTAAAGCAAATATATTCCCAATAAAACGAAAAAAGAAAATGAACTTCCCTTCAGAAACCCATGAACACGACAAGTTAGAGTAACTGAAATCAACACCCTCTAAATTAAAAAACAAATCTAACCATAATATAACAGTTCTAACAAACTAAAGCAAATATCTAAAAGGACAATTTTTTTAAAAGAGCTTTTCTGCACTAACACACCAACACATGAAACCCTAAGATTACAAATCAAACTAAAACCCTACACAATTTCAATAAACAGCCAAATAGTACGCACACATTCACACTTAAAACCAATTAATAAACATAAGAAACAAAAATGCATACCTTAACACAAGATCTACCACAGAAATCAGAAAGCCTCGGCCAAGATAGAGCAAGAACAAGAAAGAGACCAGAAAATAGGGGGCTCCCTGCCTGACTTTTCGTGTTGCACGCTGCGTTCCAGAAACGTCTGAAGCCCCCTTTTTTTTTTTTTTTTAAATGAAAAATAAAATAATTTTCCTCTTTTAAAAATTTACTTGCGCACATGGACGCTGCATAGCGCGTGATGTTTCATGTTCGTGTTTGCGCCCGGCCCAGCAAGTCAGAGTCCAAGTCAAACACCGCGTTCTTCAGTCAACCCCCTCACCTTTTAGCCTATGGGCCGGGCCGTTTGGTCGGTAACACACCGATAAAAATAAATAAAAATTGATTAATTTCTAATTTTGGAGAGTTAAAATTCTAATTTTTTTAAAATTTTAATTTAAATAATAAATATACTCTTCAAATTCATAATTTATTTAATAAAAATAAATAAATTATATTATTATTTGAGAAATTTTAAAAAAATTTAATTATTTAGATATTATTACACCATTTCTAATTTTTTTTAAATGAATGAAAATTTTTTATTTTATTTTTGTAATTGAAGCAAAATTTTGAAAAAATTTGACTGTTTGTTTGTTAATAGATAAAAGTATGAACTTAATTTTAATTATTTTAATAAAAAATAATAAAAAATGATCTCTTTATTATGTAAAAACATAATAATATAGGGACTCAATTGTTATTATCTAAATAACAAAATTTATTTAAAAACAAACAATATTTTCTATCATTACTAGCTTCATTAAATCGTCACAGTTCTTTCTATACAAGCTTTGAGAACATATTTGGTGCTACCACAAAACAAAATTTGTTGGCACCGAATGAGAGAAGTAAAACAAAAATAAATAAATAAAGTTTATGATAATTAAATCTCATGTAAGAAAATAATAATGTGTTTTAACACTTTATAAATATTTATATTTAATAATATAATAAATATTATAATATATGTGATGCTTATGTAGTTTGCACGCATGCGTGTCGTGGCAAGTGTTATTTTTGGTGTTTACCAGATGTATTTGATAAGTGTTCATGGCAAGTCGTGCTGATACTAGTATTAATAAAAATTAATTTTTTAATTAATTTAATTTTAATTTAAAAAAACGTTTTAAAACGTTATAATTTTAAAAATTGGTTTAGAAAGTTACAACTTTTATAACAATTATAATTTTTTAAAATAACAGTTAAAATCTCAAAAATTACTTGTTAATAATTGTTATGTTTCTATAAATTGTGTAAAAACTTGAAATTAAAAATAATTGATTTCTTCTTTTTTCTTGAAAATTCATTTATACTGTTCTTTATTTTTATATGAAATTTTCACTGTTATTTAGTGTAAAAATTCACTAAAAGCTTGTTATATCCGGAAAATAATTTGTTTGTAAATCTCGTAAATAAAGACGAGCAAAATAATACTTAAAAAAGAAGAAGCATATAGATACTTATTTAGTCTCCTCTAAACATTTCCAACACATTGTTTATCAAGATAAGTGTACGCTGGCCTTGTTGAACATCAAAAGTAGATTTAAGAATTCTTGTTGTGTTAGCTTAGAAGCTCTCTTCTCTTTGAGCTGTCCCTCTTTCAACACACCTAAAAGCTTGTCTTTGTAGACACCTCTCCTTCTCTGTCGTCATTATTGTAGTAAATATTGAGTAGTATATTTTAAAATATACTATTTCACATAGTTGTATAAATTTAAATTAGAATTGATGGCTTGAGTTGCAAAAATGAGTGTTCCAAAATTTTATTCATTTTGAGAGTTACAAAAATTCAATTTTGAATTTAATTTTGACAGTTTCATAGGATTTGAATTTGGGCCATTATTTCTACAATAATAGATTTTGTAATAGTCATATTCTTGCAACTATAAAAAGAGGTTCTTGTATAGAAGTTGTAAAAGGAAAAAAAAAAAAAATTTCCATTCATCTTAACTTTATTTGCTTGCTTGGTTCTTGTTTTTATTGTTATGAAATTGTTGCATTTGGGGATGCACCCTTGCAATAATATAACCATTGTATCGTGGAGTACATATCGCAAATCTAACCTCTTTATTGCATTGAAAAATTATCTTAGAGGGACGAAATTCTGTTCTTTAAAACGGTGAATATACGCCTTGACATTCATTTTTTTTTTTGCTATGTTGCTGTTGTTTCACTGCATTGCTGCCACTATTTCACTGCATTATCGCTGGTTTTTTCTTGTTGTGTTGTTGCTGTTTTACTGTATTCTATTGCTGTTTTACTGTATTACTGCTGCCGTTCACTGCATTGTTGCTACTGTTTCACTGTATTACTACTGCTGTTTGCTATTGATAACAATCTAAAGAACATAATTTTGTTTATATTTACTTCATTATGGAAATTGTAATGATCACAACCAAGTCTTTACCCGACATATCCCAAATAAAAACTTTTGATGGTGAGCATTTCAAAGTGTTAGCAAGGTAAAGTATTTGATACCTTAGATGTCTACAATTTGTCGGACTACCTCAAAATAAGACCTCCAACGGAAGATACTCCTAATTATGCCCAAGAGATAGAGAAATGGATCGTCAAAAATAAGGTATGTTGACACACCATCTTTAATACACTTTCGACTAAACTTTATGACATCTACTGTAAGTATACATCTACTTTTGAGATTTGAAAATTAGTGAAGAAAAAGTATATTGTTAAAGATGTCGGATCTCAAAAATATACCATAGGTAATTTTTAAAATTTTAAAATGAACGATGGCAATGATGTTTCCTCTCAAATCCATGATTACTATATATTAATAAATGATTTGAAAAATGAAGATATCAATCTTCAAGAATCTTTTATAGATGGTTGTTTAATTGAAAAACTTCCGAAGTCATGGAGAAATTTTAAAAATAACAAGAAACATATAAGCGTCTAGGACTTAATTGTATACATAAGAATTGAGGAGAATAGGCTCAAAGATGAAGTTGAAAGTGCTAAGTAATTTAATTTCAAGACAAATGTTGTTGAGAACAAGTCTCTTCACAAGAAAAAGAAGCAATTTTTGAACAAAAATAGATTTTTTTATAATAAAAATCTCAACTTTAAAAAGAAGGCATAATGTTATATTTGTGAAAAACACGAACACTATGTTAACCAATGTAGGCATAGGGTTCAAAAGGGAGACAGAAATCCTTCTAAAGCCAATTGGGCTGAGGGAGATGATGAAATTATAGCTACGGTTGTGGTCTCCAAGGCAAATATGGTTTCTTGTGGAAACAAAGATTAAGTTATTGATTCTAGAGCTATTAAACATATATGTGGTGATAGAAATATATTTCATGATTATGCGCCAATAAAAGAAGGAGAAAAGTTTATCTATCTTGGAAATTCTCGATCCACACCAGTCTTAGGCAAAGGGAAGGTTCTTCTCAAGTTCACATCTAGAAAAACCCTTTCTCTTAGCAATGTACTGCATGTTCCAAATATTCGATATAATTTAATTTCTGTATTTATACTTTAAAAAAATGGGATTGAAAGTGTCTTTTAAGAGTGATAAAATTGTAATAACAAAAAATGAGATCTTTTTTCAGAAAGGTTTTAGTTCTAGTGAACTATTTAAATTTAATGTACTTGATATTATCATGAATGAACATGCTTCTTCTTTTGCTTATATTGTTGATTCTATTGATTTATAGTATGGTAGATTGAGCCATGTAAATTTTTTTTTTTATTAATGAAATAAAAAAAAATAGTTTGTTTCTAAACTTAAATTTGACAAATGAACATAAATATAAAATTTGTGTAAAATCTAAGTTTACAAAGAAATCCAACAAAATTATTTTGAAAAGAGGGAATGAGT
The DNA here is from genome assembly GCA_035584115.1 of Cedrela odorata. Classification (NCBI taxonomy): domain Eukaryota; kingdom Viridiplantae; phylum Streptophyta; class Magnoliopsida; order Sapindales; family Meliaceae; genus Cedrela; species Cedrela odorata. The sequence goes on from JAXCLQ010000009.1 coordinate 3,565,572, forward strand.
TTCTCAGTTTGTTCCATAGTGATCCTAAACAAACCATAACAAGAGGAGGAAAAATGTATTATATTATATTTATTGATAATTTTTTAAGATACACAAAAGTGTATCTTTTGAGAAATAAATATGAGATTTTTGAAAAGTTATTGATCTATAAAAAATGAGGTTGAAAATTAACTTGATAAGAAAGTTAAAAATTAAGAACTGATCGAGGAAGTGAATATGATTCTAATGAGTTTGATAGTTATTGTAAATATCATGGAATTATCCATGAAATAATCTGTATTATCCATGAAATAACCCCACCTTATTCACTTGAATCAAATGATGTAGCTGAAAAGAAAAATATAACATTAAAAGATATGGTAAATGTCATGTTGATAAGTTCTAGAGCATCGTTAAATTTGTGGGGGAAAACTATTTTATCTACATGTTACATTAGAATAGAGTTTCTTACAAAAAGACTGGAAATACATCTTTTGAGTTATAGAAAGGCTATAAGCCTAATATATTATACTTCAAAATGTGAGTGTCTTGCAAATGTTTTAATACCTAGTCCTAAGAGGAGTAAGTTAGGATCTAAGAGTATAAATGCTATGTTTATAAGTTATGCTTAGAACAATGCAACTTATAGATTCTTAATTCTTCTAAATGGAAGTAATTAATATGATGCTAATACAATTATAGAATTTAAAAATGTTGAATTTTTTGAAACTATTTTTCTAAAGAAGATTGTAATAAAAGAGTCTCAACATTAAAGGTTTTAGAAAGTGATCCTCGAGAGAGTGTAGATTCTAAACCAAGGAGAAATAAAAGAAAAAGAACTGCTACTAGTTTTGGTGAAGATTTTTATATCTTTCTTATGGAAAATAATCCATAAACTTTTGAAGAAGCAATGACTTCCCGAGATACATCACTTTGGGAAAAAGCAGTAAATAGTAAATTAGATTCAATTATGAGTAATCACGTTTGGAAATTAGATGATTTATCATGAGGTACAATACCCATTGGATGTAAATGGATTTTCAAAAAGAAGTTTAAACCTGATGGATATATTGATAAGTATAAAGCAAGATTAGTTGTCAAATGATTTACTCAAAAGAAAGACATATATTATTTTGATACTTATGCTCCAGTATCAAGAATTGCATCTATTAGAGTTCTTATTGCATTAGCTGCAATATATGATTTACATATCCATCAAATGGATGAAAAGACTGCGTTCTTAAATGGAGATCTAAATGAAGAAATTTATATGCAACAACCAGAAGGTTGTATTGTTCCAAGAAATGAGCATAAAGTATGTAAATTAATTAAGTCATTATATGTCTTAAAACAAACACCAAAATAGTGGCATGAAAAATTTGATCAAGTCTTAATATTTTATGGATATCTGAGTAATGATTTAGATAAATGTGTTTACTTCAAACCCATATATACTAACACATATGTGATCATATGTCTTTATGTTGACAACATGCTTATTTTTAGTTTAAGCATGCAAGTGATAAATGGGACTAAAAGAATGCTTGCTTCCAATTTTGACATGAAAGATATAAGAGAAGCAAGCCTTATTATGAGTCTTAAAATTATTAGAACAAATGATGGTTTTATGTTATTGCAAGATCATTATGTTGAAATTTTTCTTAAGAAATTTGGATTTTATGATTATAAGTCTATTTCTACTCCTTATGATTCTAATTTTTATATTAAAAAAAATTTAGAACATAGTGTGAATCAAAATAAATATGTCCAAATTATAAGTAGTCTAATAATTTTGGTAAATAATATTAAGCCTGACATAGTATATTCAGTCGGCAGATTGAGTAGATATACTTAAAATCCAAGTATGGATTATTGGACTGCTTTAATAAGAGTTGTAAGATATTTAAAAGACACTATAGATTATGAGCTTAAATATAAATCATCTCTACATGTGTTAAAAGGGTACAATGATGCAAATTGGATTTCAGAATCCAATGATATTAAATCCACTAGTGGTTATGTGTTTACTCTTGGTGGAGGTACAATGTTTTTGAAATCTACCAAGCAAACTTGTATAACTCAATCTACTATAGAGTCTGAGCTAATAGCCTTCGAAAAAACATGTTCTGAGTTAAATAGTTAATAAATTTCTTAATAGATCTTCCTATAACATCTCACCCTTCTACTTTTGTAGGTATATATTGTGATTGTAAGGCTGCTATAGCTAAAGACAAAAATAAAATATATAATGGGAAAAGCATAGATATTTGTTTGAGATACAATATTATAAAGCAGCTGCTCGAATTTGGGGTAGTGAGCCTAGATTTTGTAAGGTCAGAGTTTAATTTGGTCAATCCTCTAACAAAACCATTAAATAGGAGGTTAGTGGAAAATATATTGAGGGAGATAGGACTTCTGCCTAGAATATAAGACAAGAGTCATGGTAACCTTACCTATGTAATTGGAGATACTATAAAATAAGTTCATAAAGGTAAAAACAAGTCACATATTATTTTATAACACTATTACTTTAATATAAGAGTCTTCCTTATGACAATATAGTGTCTACTATAGTGTTTTAAGGTTGAAAAAAAATACTTTTAATGAATTTTATAACCTTATTTAGAGGTGTATTTAGCTGGAGGATGCACTTGATGAAGATTCACCTATATGAGTGTGGAATTGGGTCAATTCTTATGAGAGCAAGGTAAGCATCTTTAAAGCGCTCATGAAATCTAGGATGACACATGGCCATTGAAGTGTCAAACTGCATAACAAAAATGTTATGTGAGAATTTAATATGAACATCTTGTTCTATGTTTTGCACCAAAAGAGCATTGGTTCATAGAAACGATAAAATTTCATTAAATTCTTGTGAATCACGATTAAATATTCAGTAGCTGGTTCATAGCTTGAAAAACACGAGTACACTTATTTTAAATTCAAGTGAAGAAAGGTTGTATATTTTGAAATATGTAAGTGATTGTAGTAAATATTGAATAGTGTATTTCAAAATATACTATTTCACATAGTTGTATGGATTTAAATTAGAATTGATGGTATAAATTATAAAAATGAGTGTTACAAAATTTTATTCATTTTGAGAGTTACAATAATACAATTTCGAATTCAATTTCGACAATTTTATAGGAATTAAATTCAAACCATTATTTCTAAATTAATAGATTTTGTAACAACTATATTCTTGCAACTATAAAAAGAGATTCTTGAACACAAGTTGTAAAAGGAAAAAAAAAAAAGAAAAAAATATTCCATTCCTCTCTACTTTATTTACTTGCTTGGTTCTTGTTTTTGTTGTTATGAAATTGTTGCATTTGATAGTGTACTTGTAACAATATAGCTATTGTATTCTAGAGTACATATCGCATATCTAACCTCTTTATTGCATTGGAAAATTATTATAGAGGGGCGAAATTCTATTCACAGTGAATACTCGTTTTGACATTCATTTTTTCTTGTTGTGTTGCTACTGTTTCACTACATTGCTACTGTTGATTCACTGCATTATTGCTTGTTTTTCTTGCTGTGTTACTGCTGTTTCACTGCATTGCTGCTGCTGTTTGCCATTGATAACAATTATCGCCAACATCATTCTTCACCTCAATTTCATTGTCGTTTCAACAGTCCATATCCATATTTTGACCCCCTTTAGAATCCCCCAGACCTAACATATCCATTCCAATATCAGCATTTACCAAGGAAGCGTTTTCTGAGGATTGTAGCCCTGTAGGGTCTTGTAGTTCTTCTCAAGCATCGAGAGGACATTCTTCAGCCTAAAAATTGAGCTTACGGTTTTGTTCTTCCTTGTGAAACAAATCTGTATATATCCATCCCATTCCTTAGCATTCACTTGGAACAATTGAGGAATCAACCTTAGGTGGAAGACAGAAATTGTTCTTCCCAACTTTGAGGAGGTGGGATACTCGAGCATAAAGTTGTGTATTCACAGAAAGACGACAGTAGAACTTGTCACTCGGTTGAGCAACTGGTCTCATGCAAATTCTTTCTGGAACAAAATAATCATACATCTGAAGGCAGGTTGGTGAAACAACAACTTAGAAAAAATTATGAATGTCACCGTATATAAATAAATTGAAAAGGTATATTGTGTTGCTTCTCAGCCATAAACGCAAACAAAATTTTGAGAAACCATCCTTAATTTACAACTTGGTACTTATTTATTAATTATTGATTATTTTTGTGATAGTAATTATTATTGTTATTAGATGTTTGTGCGTTAAGAAAAAATACTAAAATTTAATTAATAATTTTTTTTATAATAACAATTATTTTACAACAGTTAATGCCAGTAACGTAAAACTTAAAAACGTATAATGCAATACAGATAAAATACTTAAAAACTTATTCGATTGAGTGTATAAAATAATTTCGTTTTTCATTCAAATTACCAAGCTTGAAATATCAAATTCTAGAATAATGAGTTCATCCTTCAATAATATTTTAGAACGAAACTCAACACTGATACTCGAGACATGGTGCCATAACATTAAACTCAGAAACGAGATTCAAGATCCAAACCTGAGAACGAATGTGTCATTTAATTGCATAATGTAAATCTAACATCCAGCATATATAACAGCTACCAAAGTTAAATCTTGAAGGACTAGACTAAGTTCAATACCCCAAATTCAAATATATATACACAGCTGAAGACAATCATTTGGCTGTCAAGTCAGTCTATGCTATTGTAAGGATTATATTGAGGCATTATTCAATAATTTCATTCCATTCTATTGCCATTAGCTTGAATCTTCCATGAATCTTCCATGCAAACTACTGCCCGCTCCTAATCATGGTCCCCACTCATGACTTTCAACCCAATTGACAAAATTCCTACAAAATGCGCAGCATCTCTTTAACGCTTTCGCTCTGACCGCCACTTATATACTGGTTTGGAGGTTGGGCAGACTATCTCTTCTTCACGGAGTTTGCGTTTCCGACCCTTTTTCTATTCATTTAACATATTTATTCTCGTTAATGTCAAATGTCTAACACAAAAGCCAGACAGGGAAAGAGAGTAAACAACCGTTCTATACCTGTAATTCCTTCTGCAATGTCATATCCATATATAATTTTTCTAACTCCTCTACTCTCTTTTTCCTCCCTTCTAGTTCTCTGTAGGAAGCAGCAGTCTTCCTGCAGTCGGAAAATATACAACATAAACCAATTATTACTGCACAAAGCTGAATCTACAATTCAGCACAATCAAGGAAAACCCGGAGCAAAATGTTACACTGATAAAAATGGGATCTTTATGTATTTACAACCAGAGGAAGAAACTATAATTATTTTGATGAAGAGTTACAATTACTTTGTTTACTTTTCAGATTGTATTGGTATTAAAATCCCAAAATAGTCAATTCAACATAGTAAAGCTCCATACAATATATTGTCATATGACTACTAATATAGGTAATTACTACCAAAATAAATTCCCAACAAAGATCCATTTCTTGCACTTGTCCATACTCTAGTTGAGTGATCACCTATATGCACAATCCTAACACAAACTTTATGCTATCAATTTTATAAAGGGAAATTTGTAGACAAAGTATGAAATAGTTTGTCTTATGTTCCCAAACTTTCAAAGTCCTAGCTAATATGATCCTCAGGCATTGCTTTGCTAGCACTTCGAACATTATCATTCATTTATCAGAGGCTGTTTAGGGGGCCAAAAAGCAGAAAGAAATCTGATGAAATGTCGCATCTATTGGTTTCCTTCTAGGCACCTTTATGCCATCAGTACGCATATAACATGAATCTGTAAGTTTGTTTATCTGTCCAAGTACTCATACAAAGGAGCATAACAGCTGAAAGTGGCAGGTTTCCTCCTTTTCTTCCACTCCTAATCTAAGGAGCGAATTGTGGTTTAAACTATAAAGTAGGAACTTTTTACTAAAATTTGTTCTTATCCTCTAGCTCGAAAACAACTCAACCCAACTCTAGCCTTCGTTTTTTGTATCTTCCACTTCAGAAAACCAAAAGAATAACCTACCTTTATATTACCCTTGCAAGAAAAGGCAGGATATAACCAACCAATGCAAACAACTAATGACAAGCTTTCCTCATACCAAAATAGAGCCAAATTAGCAAGTTACCCTTTTTGCAATAAAACAAAAAGAAAAGGATTTCCCTTCAGAAACCCATGAACTTGACGATTTAAAGTAACTGAAATCAACACCCTCTAAATTAAAAAAACAAATCTAACAAAAATATAACAGTTCTAACAAACTAAAGCAGATATTTTTACCCTAAAAAATACATTTTAAAAGAAAACTCTTTTTCTGCACAAACCCACCAACACAAGAAACCCTAAGATTACAAATCAAACCAAAAAAAATCCAAAAATCCACTGCTAAAACCCTACACAATTCAATAAACAGCCAAACAGTACACACAATCACACTTAAAAACAATTAATCAGCACTCGGTAGCAGAAACAAATATGCATACCTTAACTGAAGATCTACAACAGAAATCAGAAAGCCTTGGCCAAGACAGAGCAAGAATGAGAAAAAGATCATATAACCAACCAATGCAAACAACTAATGCAAACAACTAATGACAAGCTTTCCTCGTCCTAAAATAGAGCCAAATTAGCAAGTTACCCTTTTTTCTCTTTTCCCCCTTTATCTCAAAGGAATATTGAATGGTTGTTGAATTCTAGAGGAGAAACCTTCCAATAAATTTCCTGTCTTACTCTCAGAATAACCCAACCCTACCTCCGGTCTTTGTTTCTAGTAAAGATCATGATATTACAACCCAATCTGATGATCCATCAATTCCAGATAAAGCTCAAAGTATTCTTACATTCACTTTAAATTTTTTTGGAGATGTATTTAAAATGGGAAACAGCCATATAAAGCAGGACAACATGAGACAATAACAAGTTCAGGTATTGGAGAGTAGTTGATTCCCACTATGCTTTAAGCATTCAACACTTACCTTTTAATGCGAACAGGAATGTTCTTAGAAGCAGGCACCATATCCTTTCTTCCAGATTGGGACTTTATCTGTTTAGCCTCTTCCCTGCCCAAAATACAACAAGATATGGATAAAAGCAATCCAAAAATTCATCACAACTTCAGATCAAATATGCAAGGATCTATAAATTACTTAGCATATTATACAAAAATCTCACTGAAGGGGGACAAGAAAAATGAAAAATGAAAGTAGAAGACAAACTACTAATAGTACCAGGCCACTGAAAACATTAAAAAAATGGTATAGATTAAAGATTTTACAATACGATTAATGCATTGCAATAATATTTATAAATGACATACAAGAGCCTAATAGAAGTATATTTCTACAATGCTAATATAGAAACTTGTCAATTTACTAAACTATAAAAATTACTAATAATCAATAGAATTTGAATTCTAAAGGCTGTACAGTTTTCCGGGTTTTCTTTGTATAGTTGAGATGCTTCTTTATAGGGATACGGGTTTCTTTTTGCTCCTTGGGACTTCTTGTCCTTGTTTTTATGGACTTTTATCCCGCTCACTAGTACAAATCTCTTTTGTTTCTTAGGAGAAAAAAACAACAATTTCTAATAATTAATTACTTATTCTGTCAAATCTCACAGTCCCGTTATTATACCCATATAAATAAGAAATGAAGTGTGGTAAAAAATACTAATTCATTACATTATTAGGAATTATGGGCTACTATTGTTAAGGTAAACAATCTATCAGGATTCTGTAACCAACCTATTAGTCATGAAGCTTTGACCACAAAACAGGACATACTTACAATGAAAGAGTCCTAATTTTTCATTCTGATTGATCAATACCCACATCATTTTTCCCTAATTTAAATGAATAGTTGTAATAGATTCTTAAATTTTCTATTGAAGAGAAATAGACAAAAGTTCTCAAATGTTTATCAAGTCAAAAATTGAATGTAAAGTATGAGCACACATCCAAGGATGTATTGCTTTCATTAAAGTAGCTCCACAACCAGAAGACAGGAATAAACTAATATTAGAATTCAAAGGATGCAAAAGTGAACAGCATCAGAGGATTAGATTTGCGCAAAAGGATAAAAGTTAAAAATTGGCTGGCTTGAAGTTTGCAACTAGAATTGTGCGGCTAAGTTGACTAATTTTTTATATTTAATAGGAAACTAAACAATATATGGTCTCTTGAAATACTAATTTAGCGACAACTTACACTGCCAACTTCGACCATCACATGACAAAAGAGGGAGAGATCTAACTATGTTTTGGAAATTCACAAATATCTAGAAACAAATAAATTAAAGTCATTTCATCAGATAACTAAGGTACAACAACTCAGTATTGAAATTAAAACCAAAATAGGGAGGAGATCACTACAAATAATAATAACAATAATTCAGAAATTAGAAAGTAGCCATCATTAAAGCTCCATATTTGATTCAAGAATCTACACTCTCAATAAACAAGATTTCGAACATAAGCCCACAACATTATTGCCTTAAGATCAAACCAAAGTTTCTGAAACACAAACCTGTCTTCAGCATAGTAAACATGTCTGTTTGACGGATTATTATCAAGAGAGTGTAACATGGTAGTCAACTTTTCAATTTTCTGCACCAAAAAATGGGTTTTTAATAACCACAGCAACCCATGTATTAGAAAAGACAATCCTTATATACACTACAACATAATATAGAAGTGATCATTTACATTTTTTTCACTTTGTAGTTTCTGAAGGACATATCCTATATCTTGGGTCTTCATCAGCATGAGTTCTTCTTCATTGTACTTGTTTGCCTCATTCCTAAAAACATATGACTGAGCAGTCAATTATGGTTTGCCAATGAGAAGAAACAATGGTTAAAAGCAAAGAAAAATAAGGATCAAGTTACTCTAGTCTATGCACTCCATCAACAGTTTTCGATTTGATCATTTTGAAGTAAAATTCATCAGGGTTCCTAAATGCAGCCTTCTCTTTGAGTCTCTGTAAAGCAATCACACAGAGCAAAACATGGCCATGCATAAGCAAAAACAATATTTGAGAGTTACATTACAAGTAGTGACAATTCAAGAGTTAAAACCATAATTATAGCAACAGAAATGTCACCCGTAGAGTTTCCTCTTTCTTGTGATATGCTTTTGCACGGACAACATAGTCCTTATGCTTTTCAAGAAGCCCAAATTTCTTCCTCGATTGCCTAACATGGAAAAAAATGATCTCATTTGTAAAGGGTTTCCAATAATTTCCCAAAGGAAAGAATTGCAAAGGAAAATCAAGTCACTTACGGTTGAGCTCGCTCCTTATGAGCCTTTCTAGGAATTGCGTTTCTTAGAGATGACATTTTTCAAGTAAAGGAAAAAAGTCTGCAAGCGATGTGATAGAATCAAATGGCAATCTGCTGCACAAACTCTCTCAACATTAACAATCACTTGTAATTAAAATATGGAAGCAAAATTGTCTGCATGTTATTCCAAGACCCAGATAACAATTAGCTAGCTAGGAATTGCAAATAGTTCATAGTTGTAAAAGAAGTAACTTAATTCATCCACTAATCAATATTGGTGTTATTGACAAAATATTGTCATCAGATAGCATGCTTGGATAAAATCAATACATACAAATGGGTAATTTATTAGATAAATGTGTGCCGACACGAACAATCTTCTAAATTAAAATAACAAATCACAGCACAAAATAACATATATGACAAGCTAAAGGAAAAGTTTCTGCAAAAAAAAAATAAACACAAACAGAAACTAAACACTGAGTCTTTTCATCAACGATCGACGAAGAAATAAGATCTGACAACACAAGTCAAACTATAATAAACCCGAAGAACTAAACCCAGATATAATAAAGCAGTTATAACAAACTAAAGCAAATATATAAGCAATAAAACAAAAAGAAATGGATTTCCCTTTAGAAACCCATGAACTCGACAAGTTAAAGTAACCGAAATCAACACCCTCTAAATTAAAAAACAAATCTAACCATAATATAGTAGTTCTAACAAACTAAAGCAAATATTTTTACCCTAAAAAAGACATTTAAAAAGAAAAACTCTTTTGCTGCAATAACCCACCAACACAAGAAACCCTGAGATTACAAATCAAACTAAAAGAAATCCAAAACAGGAATTTGTCCACCGCTAAAACCCTACACAATTCAATAAACAGCCAAACAGTACGCACATTCACACTTAAAAACAATTAGTAAACAGCAGAAACAAATACACTACCTTAACTGAAAATCTACAAAAGAAATCAGAAAGCCTCGGGCAAGACAGAGCAAGAATGTGTAAAAGATCATAAAATAGGGGCTCCCTTGCTTAAAAACTAGGGCTTGATTTTTCGAGTGGTAGGCTGCGTTCCAATCCAGACCGACTGTTACCTTTTTTTTTTTTTTTTGAAAAATAAAATGTACACCCGCACGTGGCATGCTTATAGCCCGTATTGTTTCATGTTCTCGTTTACGCCCGGCCCAGCAAGTACTAGTCCAAGTCAAATACCCCGATCTTCAGTCAACCCACTAACGCTTTAGCCTATGGGCCGAGCCGTTTTGTGGGTGACTACTAACCCTGAGGATGAATCCAACGGGCCGGGTCTTATTCCGCTTTCCTCTTTTCTATTTTAAAATATTTCTAAAACTAAAAAATATAATTAATATAAAATTATATTTTAATATATAATTAAATTTTCATTCTTATTAATAGTTAAAAATAATTATTAAAAAAAATATTAAATATTAAATTAAATAACCAATTATAATCATTAATTTAGTTTTTTAATAAGAAAAAAGAAATTTTAAAATTTCTTTTTTCCTTCTACCAAATAAAATATACTTTTTTTATAAAATGAATCAAAAACTTAAAACTATAAATATTTTATTTAATTTAATTTCTCTAATTTATTTTTATTAAAAATTAAAATTTATTAATACATTAATAAATTAATATTTATATATAAATTAAAATAAATAATTTATTAACATGCCTTGGGAGTCAGCTGGGCCGACAACAAATCTACCACGTGCGTGGCAGTGGTGGCTGTTTGGACCTTGCGGGAGGGGAGGCTAATGGCTGCGGCTTTTTTTTTTTTTTTTTGTTTCAAAATTATGATTTAGGGTTTGCTGAAAAATTAAAAAAAAAAAAATTAGGGTTATAAAAATTTTAATTAGAGAGTTATAACATCGGGGGCCCTCTGCCAATGAAGAGAAAAGAGGCTCTTCGGCGACGATGAAGCTGTAGCTCTCCGCCAACTGAGAAGGGGAAAAAGAGATTTGTTTCGGTTAGGAGACATATTTTACGATTTGTTTGGTAAAACAAGTAAAACAACTTTAAATCATTTTGCGATTTTATGTTACAAAAGTGTAATTTGTATTTTGCGTTTTATGAATTTAATTTTGACAAAATAACAACAGACACGTTTTACACGTGAATTTGTAAAATGAAAACGAAAATAGCCCTTTAAAAACGGTACTGGCAGGAGCCTAAGTTTTTAGGAGTTCTCAAATATTGTCTACGTATATTAAATAGGTCATATTCATACGGGTTGACCCAAACCCAAAAAATGTCGGACAGGCCCAATTTGGGCCCAATTTAACATAACCCGTCTTACTCCTTTTTTTGGCGGACCCGGCCATTTAAACTAATTTTCGTCGACAATTTCTTTCATTTTCCTTCGTGAAGAAGAAAAAAACCAATCAGGATACACTCTCGTTATCATCTCTTCCTCGACTTCACCGATCAAATCAATCAACTTTTCTTCTGATTCATCATAATTCATCATGGCGGCAACACCATCGTCGTCGGCGGCCGCCACAACCAACATCATGTTATCAATTTACGAGAAGAAAACGATGTCGCTCGATCTCTACCGTCCATTGCGTAACTACATTTCTCTCATGTACTCCGAGCGCGAAGCCGTCAATCTCGAGGACGATCTTCAAACCGTTAAACAACTGCGGTCTGACGTGGAGCGCGTGCCCGACCCTAGTCCCACCACGCGTCGTGACCTGTTGCAGAATTACTTTAAAGCTCTTTGCTTGATCGAGACAAGGTTTCCTATCTCTCCCGATCGAGACCACATCAATACGTTGACGTTTGTGTGGTACGATGCGTTTAAGCAGAAGCAGAAGGCTAGTCAGCAGAACATACATTTAGAGAAGGCGGCGGTGTTATTTAATTTAGGTGCTGTCTATAGTCAGATAGGGTTGTCGTTTGATCGGACGACGGTGGAGGGGAGCCGGCAGGCGTCGCATGCGTTTATTACTGCGGCTGGGGCGTTTGCATATTTGAGAGACAATACGGCGACGAAGGCGAGTGTGGGGAGCTCGACTACGGTGGATGTTGGCGTGGAGTGTGTTGGGATGTTGGAACGCCTGATGCTGGCGCAGGCGCAGGAATGTGTTTTTGAGAATACGATTGCTAAAGGAAGTTCGCCGGGCGTTTGTGCTAAAATATCTAGACAAGTGAGTGTTTATGATGAAATGGGATTAATGTTATGTGTATGCTTTAGTTATTGAGTTCTGCGAATTATAAATGGTTTGCGAAACATTTTGTTGAGCTGGAATTAAATATGCTAGTGAGGCGGCTTATAGGTATTAGAAAATGAAATTTGATTAAAGTTAGTATACTTAGTGGTATAAGAAGCTAAAATTGTGTCAAGGCTACAGGATTTATTGTGGGGCTCTTTTGTTTATTTTGATTTTGTATCTTGATAATTGTAAAGGTGGCAGATTTTTTGAATTTAGTCAGGCACAACTAGTAAAAATTTGTGTTTTAGGTGGTGCACGATGTATATTTAACTGGGAAATTCTCCACAATAAGCTGATTGATACGCATGCTCTGAAACTGTTTATAAAATCATGTATATTTGAATAATAACAAATATTTTATGGGATATGCGCATTTCAAATTTAGTTGTGTCTCTGCTCAAGTGTATATTGGTTGGCCACTTGTTTAACTTTGCTTCATGAACCGTGTTATTACAGGTTGGACTATACTATGAGGAAGCTCTAGCGGCATTGAATGTTGCACCACTGAAGGATCATTTTGACAAGGCCTGGATATCTCATGTGCAGCTTAAAGCTGCCCTGTTCTATGCTGAAGCTTGCTATAGGTATAGTTTAGAGCTGCATGAGAAAGAAGAGATAGCTGAAGAGATTGCACGGTTGAAGAGTGGGGTTACTGCTTTAACCGAGGCAAGGAAATCTGGAAAAGGTGCTGCAACACAGCTTTTGGATGCAATTACCAAGTTAGAGGCCAATCTTAATCGCAATCTAGAAAGGGCTGTAAAAGAGAATGATAGAGTTTACCTCATGAGGGTTCCTTCCCCCAGTTCCTTGCCACCTCTTCCAGCATTTTCTATGGTGAAGCCAATGGCAATGAATGAGGTGCTGGATGCAAGCAAGGAGAAGATGTTTGCAAGTCTTGTTCCAGATAGTAGTGCGAAAGCACTTTCCAGGTACACTGAAATGGTTGATGATGTCATCAGGACACAAGCTGAGAGATTGCAGCAAGGGAGTGAACTAACAAGAGTAAGGCTCAGGGAAATGGACCTACCAGATTCTATTCTTGCTTTGGAAGGGAATGTTGCTCTCCCTACAGATCTTAAAGAGGACGTGGAAGCAGTGCAGATCAGTGGTGGTCCAGCTGGTTTGGAAGCTGAGTTACAGCAACTTAGGGATCTGAGGAGGGTGAATCAAGAATTACTGATCCAGACTGAGGAACTTTTGCAGAAAGAAGCAACAGAAGATGCCCAATTCAGAAGCCAATTTGGAACTCGATGGACTAGGCCACAGTCCAGCACCCTGACGAAGAACTTGCAAGATAGGTTAAATAGATTTGCAGGTAACTTAAAGCAAGCTGCAGAAAGTGATGCCCGAATTGAGCGTTCAGTTAGAGATCATTCTGCACTCATGTCAATCCTTGATCGCCATCCAGTATGTGTTTCTAACCATTTAAATTAGTTAACTAGTGAGTAATTTTAGGTGTTTTAGTTATTTGGCATCCTTATATTATAGGTCATGTAGTTTGCATCGATCATTTATCAATTCTGAATTGTATGCCAATTATTATTGTGCTTGGTTTAAAAATTTGAGCAGCACTAGCATATGAGATGGCATTTGCATTCTCTCTTTCCATAGCTTCTTTTCTTCTTCCAATGGGATATTACTGCAACTTAAAGTTTACTTTTGTCAGTTGTGACAGTTGTTTGATTTAACCTATTCTGATTCAAACATTGGCTGCTTTATCATCTGCTTTCAAGTTAACCTCTTGATTGAGAAATTTTCTTCTAGGTTTAAAATTTAAGTCATTGCTTTTCCTGCCTTTGGGAGTAATGCATGTGTTATAATCTATCTGTCTTTTTGCTCTTATCAGATAGAATCTGCTCTTCCAACTCTGGCTAGGCCAATAATGTCTTTGGATGCCACTGAAGATGCTATTGTGGGGGCTCTAAAGCAGAGCTTGGTAATTTCTTCTTGGCATGCAGAACTTTGTGCAATTTTGGTGAACTGTGAATAATTATGTTATGTTTATTGCCTTCCCCCTCCATCTCTTGCATCTCAAAAGAGGAAAAAAAAAGCGAAAATAAGCAAGAAGAAAATTTAGGAAAAAAGGGGTTAATTACAGGCGACATCCATTTTGATTCTAGTAGACATTTTTCGTATTCGACTATCAATGAATGATACCAAGATCTCTATGCTTGCTGTAATCAATTTAGAGGATAGTGATTGATATATATATATATATTAAATTTTTTCTCCAAAGGCCTATTATTTATTCCATCATCCCACTTTTTCTAAATATAAGAACAATATGCTTGTGTGTAATATTATGTCAAGTCTTACACAAGTGACAGCACGAAAAATTGTGTAGTTCGGATTTTTGGTACGAGCAGATCTTATGTTTCTGTTCATAGACTTGTTGGAGTAGTACCAGTGGTATTATATGGCTAAGGAGAATTAGGTGTGCCCTTTTAGGATGTTTACAAAAGTTCAAGACTCATGGTCTTTATAGATGCATTGCATGCACCATTAGCAAGAGAAGTGGGAGTGAGCTTTTAGATTATGAGAAAAGAATATAGTATATAACATACCATATAAGTAAAAGTAAAAGGGAAAAAAAGGCGGGACAGGGAGTTGTGTGTATTTTGTGGGGGGTGGTGGGGTTGGGGTTTGTGTTTAAGGGGGCAGTGGCGAAGTTGACTACAATCCACCTGCATTGCCAAAATAATTGAGCTCTGCTAAATGACTTTCTAGGATCATAACTTTAAGTTTGGTCTGATAATATGTAGAATAGATTATATGCTCACTTCTTCGATAACTAGATGCTAACTTGATAATTGCCTACTTATCAATGCAGAGACAATTGGAGACTCTTGGTGCTCAAAGGGCGGGTCTGGAGGACATGCTCAAAGAGATGAAAAGAAAGGTTTGCTTAACTGTCTTACTGATAATTTTGTCTCAATTTAATTCTAGCATTTTTGATTTCGGTAGTTCCTAAACATGGACATAGTCAGGAAGTGTGCATTTATAGATACTTTAGGAATCAATGTCACCTTTCCTCTTATTCTGTCAATGACAGGATCATAAGTGTATTATCTCAAGATGATTTGGATAATATTTGCCCCTCTTTTGGAATATGCGCAACTCCCTGGCAAAAATGTTCTCTTAATTGTAGTTTGAAGTTATCATGGCTTCTTGATTCCATAACTTCTTTGCCAGTATATCTTCTTAGGTTAGTTGATTGTACAATTTCTATTAGTAAATTATTACATCATGCCTTCTACTGAGAAATATTGTCACTTTGGGTTGTGGGGATATACATTTCAGAGGCTTTC
The DNA here is from genome assembly GCA_035584115.1 of Cedrela odorata. NCBI lineage: Eukaryota > Viridiplantae > Streptophyta > Magnoliopsida > Sapindales > Meliaceae > Cedrela > Cedrela odorata. Next base: position 3,581,398 of record JAXCLQ010000009.1, read on the forward strand.
TTTATTTCTTTCTCTCTTTTTTTTAGTGTAATTTATTACTGAGGATGGTTGAATATATCATGAGCAATGATCGCTGATTTTACTCATTCTTCTGTTCTGCCCATTCTAATGCCTGCTTTATTTGCATTTATTGTACACTTTGGTTGGTTTATTCTTTGTATTTGTGGCTTCAGGATGACATACTACCAAAGTTGATGACCTCCACTGGATCATATGAGGATCTCTTCAGGAAGGAGATATCAAAATATGATCACATTTGTGAAGATATTGCCCAAAATATTGAGGCACAAGAACAGTTGTTGATGCAAATTCAGGTTTGTTTCTCTCTTCCACCATGCTTCCTTCGAATTGCTTTGCCTTGTTTTAAATAATTTGAAGCTTCTATATCTGCTTTATATTTTCCTTAGTTTTGTACTTGATGTTTTCATGGTGATCAATGCCTATTGCTTTAAAGGGATGCTGATGGTTACTAGAAAATGTTCTTTAAGAAATGAAGATTTTTTATCTGGCTATGCAAATACTGTGGAAAAGGTAATATATAGACATTGTTAACAGGATGTACTAGCTTTCTTTTGTATAATTTTGTACATAAAAATATAGAACCATAGTCTATGGAACTACTGCTTCTCCAATCTTTAGAATTAAGATTATACTCAATCAACTGCACACAGTCTGTTTCACACTGGTAGTTTGAAGTCATGCTAATTTATGGAATCAGTGCATGTAAATATGTGCTTTCTGTTTTATTCTTTTACAGGCCCAAAATGAAGAGTTTGCTGCCATTTTTAATCTTGAAGATTATAAAGGTAGGTTCCGTCTGTTTCAAGTTTAACACTGTTCTAATATACCCTTGAAAGGAATTTTTTTTTGAGTATTGTGGTTAAAATGACATTTGAATTTATAATTCCTTTACGTCACCGTTTCTTTAATGTTTTGAGTTTCAATGATATAGTTGGAAGGTCTTTAATTTTCCTTTCTTTTGATTTTGTTCATTTGTGTTTTTTTCTGTCTCAGCATCTCGGGAGAAGTGTTATAAGCAAATTCAAGCTGCCATTGCAAAGTATCGAGAAATTAAGGAGAACATCAATGAGGGATTGAAGTTCTACATCACCCTCCAGGTAAGAAATTTCTCATTTGTTGCATAAGGTTTGTTCAACTTCGGATTATGAAAATAAGAGGTTATTATGTTAACCATTATAAATTTGGTGGATGTTTAAAATGTCTTTCTCTGCTAAACAGGATGCAATCACAAATGTCAAGCAGCAATGCAGTGATTTTGTTATGACCAGAAATATCCAGTGCCGAGAGATGATTGAAGATGTGCAGAGACAGATGGCAGGTCTCAGTTTCCAGGATCGCAGGACCTCTGGATCATATGATGGCAGCCACCCTACAGTTGGACAGCCCCATCAAACTCAGAGAACCAGTGCCCCGCCGCAAACAGATCCCCAAAACGCCCCTCTCCCTCATCCCCAAAATGCCCCTCTCCCTCATCCCCAAACTCCTTACTACAGACCTCCCGAGCAACCAACAATGCCCGGGTATGGTCACCCTCCACCCCCTTATGGCAACCCGCAGCCGTCACATCCCTATCATCCCACCCCTTTGCCTGCTGCTCCATACCCACCTCCACAAGCCCAACAACAGCCATCAGCTAGCCCCGAGTATGGCCAACCTGCCTACCCAGGATGGCGAGGTTCTTACTACAATGCCCATGGACAGCAACCTGGTTCTCTTCCTCGGCCTCCTTATACCGTTCCAGCTCCATATACTTACCCTAACCAAGGCGGCTACTATAAGCAATAACTAGGTAGCATCTATTTCTCTCGGCTATATAATGTTTGTTTGCTATAGGTACTTAGTTTCACTATTAGTGGACTGATTTGATTCAGCCTGTGATTATATTTGTCTGTTGACTTTCATATTACTTCGCATTTGATTTGCATAGTCATCTAAGTTTTATGCATGTATAGATTGGAGACTTCATATTGTTGAGATTAATGCTTGATACAGATTTTGTCTATGTATAAATGGTCATCGTCTGCTCGATCAAAGTACAGCTTACAGCCAATTCTTTTATTGCTAACCATTATGCATTGATCAGAATTTCAATGCTGTATGGTTCTGCGAATAATTGTTAGGTCCATCCCTTTTATTTAAGGCACAGGGATCCTTCTATCGTACATTCAGTTGTATCGTTCATCTCTTCCAACTTTTTTGTTGTAATTTTTAAATTATCATTACATTTTTCAAGTT
>JAXCLQ010000009.1:3590575-3605843 GCA_035584115.1 Cedrela odorata
ATATATATATATATATATATCTCACAACAATCTTCTTCCATTTTTCTCCACCAATTTAAAATTTTCACCAATTTAAACTATTATATATACATGTTAAACATCATCCATATCTAATTCCTTAAATAATAATTTAACACTAATTATATAAATTCTAACAATTCCCTAAATTGCAATTTAAACATGAATAATATAAATTCTTCTAATATTCTAAGCACATAATAATAAAATTTCAAATAGGAAACTTAAGAACCTTACCAAAATTTCTTCTTTTTTTTTTCTTTTTCTTTTCATTTCATTTTCTTTCATTCTTTCTTTTTCTTTTTCTTTTTTTTTCTTCTCTTCTTTTTCCCCTTCTTTTTCTTCACCTATGGTTTCTCTTCTTTCCCTTTTCTTTCTTCTTTTCTTCCCTTTACTTTTTTTCTCACTTGTATATTTCTCTTTCTTTGCCTTTCCAAATTGAAACATCAAATATAGTATATTTTAATTAAGTTTATAAATGGATGGATGGTTTTGATCAATTTAAACCAATCCAAGGGCCCAATTTATGTCACCACATATCACTTGTACGTTTCTTTTTCCTTGCCTTCCAAATTGAAAACATCAAATATTGATTAATATTAATTAATTAAATACATGGATAGCTTGGATGAATTTAAATAAATCAAATGGACCATATTTTGCCACATAATTTTTCACTAAACTTCCTATATTCATCCTTATTTAAAACTACAAAACATGCCCAAGATTATGCTAAGTGGATGGATGAGATTAAGGCAAATGGATGGTTGAGATTTTATAGAAAGAATAGATATTATTTATTTATTTATTTTATTTTTGGCTTGGGCTATGCTCAACTAATTAAATTGAACCTAATATATATATATATATATATAATGCGTAGTCCACCTAATTATATTTTTATCCATAAGTTAAAATTTCAAAAATAACCTTGTTGACAATAAAATTTCAATTCTACCATTCATGACTACTACATCTTTCAAGTTTATAAAAATGCCCTTATAAATCCAATTTATAACATTTCTTAAAATTTTAACACTTAATATACTATAAAACCTATTTAAAATCATAGTAATAGTAATAATCACTTAAATAGGTATATTATATCTTATGCCAATTTTATGTCAACTAAGCATGCGTAAACTTAGTTAAATTCTCTTACATCCATAATAATATGCCATAGACATATCGTGAATGCAAATCTAACGTACTTAAATAATATCAAAGCTATGAGTTCTATAAAAATTACGGGTGTTACAATTACACCCGAAACCCTTATTGGTGAATGAGGTCTCGGGATTTTGTATCTAGGTTCGAGACCTTTTGTTGAACTTATAAGGTCTTTGACTTTGTCGCGCCTGAGATTTTTATTACGTCATAGTTAGGATCTCATTGGCTTAGATAGATCTTGGATTCCATTTGTCTTTAGTGAGACCTTGGCTAAGGCCCTGTGTTGTACCTAGTGGGTCCAAGGCCCACTGGACTTCACCTATTCTCCAAGCCCTTTCCCAAACATACATATTAATTAAAATTATATTTAAAGTACTTTAGAGATAACATTAAGTATTTTAATAAACTTATTTTGAAAGTGCTAAAGAAGAAGCGTTAAAATGCATAACATTTTTTCTTTAACACTCTTAAATTAAACCTTAATTTGTGAAATTTACTGTTCTTGGATACAAATTTTACGTATATACATTTTATAAATCTTAATGCTTTGAAAGAGCATCCATCTTGAGAAGTAATACCTACACCTTTGGTTTCTAGATATCTGGATCATAGAACATTAAACAGTCTGCAACTTTTTTGGAATACTTATCGAATAATTCATTCGCGACAATGATTCCAAAATGTTTGATAATCATTCCTTTAAACACAGCTCTCAGATGCAAGGTGAATTGTTAAAGGTTAGCCTTAGAAATGACAACATCCTTTAGGTTGACAAGCATTTCAATTCTTTTATTGGTAAAATATTGTTCATTTATCTGTATTACTACCTCCAATTCCTTCTAGAAAGGGTAATATATAGGAAAGTTGAAAGAGTTTAATTATTCCTCACTAAGAAGACCTTGAAATGTATGAAAAGATGTTAATTGAAAAAAATGAAGTTAATTTCATTTTGATGAAAAAACTTTGTCTTGCCAATTTCATTTTGATGAAAAAACTTTGTCTTGTCAATAGATTATACACTATTGATTCTTATGGCATTATAGGGCAGACATTATTGATGTTAAAGGTCTCATGCCAATTGAGTGCATTGGTTGAGTATAAAGGGAAGACTTCGGAAACAACAGGCTATGAAAAGATCACAGAACTTCGGTTGTAAAGCATCGCTTTTCGCAAGGGAGAAATGCAAAGAGATGGTTAAAATCATTGTTGACAAGATCATTGAAGAAAACTACAAATTCATGAGAATTCATTCCTTCTTATAATTGAAATTTTAGCTCTACAGCTTCAAGTATTGTCTAGATTGCAAGGAAAGTGTTTGGTCATGTAGAGCAGAACAAATTTGCAATGTGAAATGAGTGTAAAAAAACCTGAAGAAGAAAATTGTTGAATGTCAAGATTCTTGGTAATTTCCTCTTTGATGATTTCCTTAGTTGTCTTTAAAGATGTTATCAACACCACAAATAAAAAAAAATGCAATAGATGTTTATCCTAATTATTTCAGAGATCATTCATAATCATGTTATAACTTTCGTGTTAGGAAAACAAAGCATTCATCAAGTTGAAAGGTATGTTGAACGCATGATAAGTTAAAGATCATTTTAGACTAACGTTGGTGAAAACATCAATAGCATATCTGATCAAGATGAGCAATAGCTGATCAATTCCAAAAATCAGTTAGATTAAAGAAATCATGCTGGTTTAGTTAGAGAAAATAAGCTGGCATCAGAAGTTAGTTATTTTGTTTAAGAACTGTTACTTGTAAAGTTTGTTATAAAAAAAAAGTCTAGATTCTTCCATTGAGTAGTGTATAAATAAATTGTATAGTTCACATTGTAATATTGAAGAGATGAAGTAATAAAAAGAGAATTACATTAGTTTTCTTTTTCTTCTAAGTTCATACGTTCTTCCTTTATTTTCTTGCGTTTTCTGGCATTATCTCTTCAACCAAACACTTATTCTTAAGTCTTCTAACTTAGTATCAAAGCTTGAAAATGGTTTACGCCAACTTGTCAATCTCAAACACATATTTTTCTTTTGTGATTCCAGTCAAACTTGATGGAACAAATTATTTAACTTGGAAATTACTAGTTCTTCCCTCAATTAAAGGTAATGGATTGAAAAATTTTATTAGTGATGATCAAGATTATCCTCTGAGGTTCAGATCTGGAAGCAATGAAAGTTTTCAAGTTGAAAATCCAGATTTCATCATCTGGAAACATTCAAGATCAATTGCTTCTTAGCTGGTTATTGTCATATATTATAGAGGTAATTGTTAAACTTATTATTAGATGCAAAACTTCATATAAAGTCTAGAAAGCATTAGCAAAGCAGTATGAATCTCAATCAAAAGCCAAGGTTCTATAACTTAGATTTTAAATTCAATCAATAAAGAAGGAAAGGATGACTATGACTGATTATTTTTTGAAAATGAAAAATATTTCAAATAATTTAGCTGCTGCTAGATTTCTATTGTCAGATGATGATTTCATTTTGTATTTGTTAAGAGGTTTAAGGTCTAAATACAACTCTATTACAGTACTCTTAACTAGAAAGAATAAAGATCTTAACTTGCACGAAGTCTATTCAATTATGCTAACTTATGAAAGTAGAATTCACCAAAAAAATTCAAGCAAAGTCAATGCAAATCAATGAGTTTTTGCCGCAATTACTCACAGTTTAAGAATTTTCAAAAGAAAAACAATAGATGGCAAGGTTGTAATAATCATTTCAATTAACCTACTACTAGAAGAGAAAGAGGAATGCAGGTAGGAAGAAGAGTTCAAGGTGAAAGACCTTGGCCAGATGGAAGAGAAGGATCAAGACCTCTGTGCCAAATATGTAACAAACTTAGTCACTTAACAAATATTTGTTTTCACATGTATAATAAAGATTATGTTCCTTAGTAGATGAATTCTCCTTATCAACAAAATGAATCTCAGCAAGCATAGGTACAAGTTTAAATATATTCTCCAGCAACAAATCTAGTTAACAAAACAGCCTATGTTTCTAATGCTCAAAGAGAATGTTCTTTAACTAATGAAGGATGGTACTTGGACAGTGATGCAACATGTCATTTTACTAACAATTTGCAAAATCTAAATGTTTAAAGTGAGTTTTTCAAATCTGAAAAGTTAATAGTCAGAAATAGTAAGGGTTTACATATTTCACATGTTAGTTCTACAATCATACGCTTCAAAAATGCATCAAACTCTTCTAAGCATCCTTTTAAAAATACTCTTTACATGATAAATGTCTTGTGTGTGCCAAAAATTACCAAAAACTTGATAAGCATTTCTCAATTAACTATTGACAATAATATAATTGTTGAATTCTCTAGCACTGGTTACTTTATTAAGAACAAGAAGATAAAGACTGTGTTGATAAGAGGTGTGGCTATTAAAAGGTTGTATAAATTGCAGTTGAATGACTCTTCGAAATCTTAATATTAGAATAATGTGTTAGTGTTTCTAGTTTCATTGATATCTTCATTACATGCTCTTTGTAACAATATGAGTATTTCAAATAAGAAATGTAATAACTGGTGTCACAATACTTAGAGTAGTTCAAGTTCTTTAAAGTGTCTGTTGTGTTTTTCTTATGAATTTTCTCACATTTTCAAACCAATTCACAAGTGTATATTGATACAAATTCCTCTTCATCTGTAAATTTGTACCACAAGAAATTTGGTTATCCAAATGCAAAAGTTCTGAGTTTTGTTCTGAAAGCATGTAACATGTCAAATACTATGAATAAAACCTCTTCACTTCAGTTCTGTAATGCTTGTCAAATGGGTAAAAACCATATAATGCATTTTTCAAACTCAAGCATTAGAACTACTAAGCTTTTAGAACTCTTATATACTGATATTTACAGACCATCAAAGACACTTTCTAGAGTAGGTTATAGATACTATATCAATTTTGTTAATGAATTTAGTAGATACACTTGGATATTTTCTTTCAAACTCAAGTTTGAGATCTTATCTATATTATCCAATTCAAAACATTAGTTGAAAAACATCTTGACCTTTAAATAAAAACCTTACAGTCAAATTATGATAAGACTCACATTGCTTGCTTAAGCTTCCATGCCTCTCCAATACTTGTGAGATTCATTCCATACAATAGTTTACCTTATAAATAGATTACCAACTCTAGTTTTTGATAATATTTCTCCTTATAAAAAAATATATCATTGTCTTCCTAATTATTATTTTTTGAAGGTATCTAAGGTGTTACAACTCTTACAAGCTTAGTTTTCATTCTTCTCAGTGTGTTTTTCTAAGATATAGTTCTATACATAAATGTTATAAATGTTTGCATTCATCCAACAGAGTATACATTGCCAAAAATGTTGTTTTTTTATGAATCTCAATTTCCATTTCAATAAGATTTTATGAGTTCTACACCTGTTCATTCCTTACTTATCAATCAAAACTTCATATCCTCTGTCAGTCCTAGAGCATCTCTAAATAACTCAGACGCTTTAGCAACTCATATGCCAAATTGCTCTAATCCAGTTCTACCTTCTCTGTCATACTCTCACAACATATCTTGGGATTATCAACAAGCACAGGTGAGTTCTTCCAATTCTATTCAACATGCTCCATTCACCTTAGACATTGATTTCTCAAACACTCATCCTTTAAACACTACTTCCCTGAATACTCATCCTATGCAAACAAGATCCAAGCATGGTATTTTCAAACCAAAGATCTTTTTAGCCAATACTTCTCCTATATTAAAACCTAAAACCTCTTCAATCACCAATCTGAAAATCTCCCATGTAAGATGAATTTGATGCTTTATGTAGAAACAACACATGAGAGCTAGTTTTATTAAATTCTCATTGTATAGTTGTCGATAACAAATGGATATTCAGAGTTAAATTGAATTCAAATGGCTTAATGTTTAAATACAAGATCAGATTGGTTGCTAAAGGATTTTTACAATATTCTGGCATTGACTTCTTTGATATATTTAGTTCAGTAGTTAAAGTTTATACTATAAAGATAGTTATTAGTCTTATTGTAATCAATAAATGGAGCGTTAGACATGTTGACAACAATAATGCCTTTCTTAATAACAACCTTTAAAAGGCTATTTTTATGCCTCAACCAGAAAGCTTTGTTAATGACAAATATCATTGTCGTCTCTATAAATTAAACCAGACTTCATATGGTCTTAAGCAGGCTCTAAGAATCTGGTATGATAAGCTGAGGCAAACTTTTCTTCAATAGGGTTTTCATAACTCAAAGGCTGATATCATTATTTTTTTCAGCATACTTCTTCTTCTATGCTTATAGTTCTTATATATGTTAAATACATTTTGGTGACCAGTTCTAATAGGCATGTAACTGAGGCATTTATTACCAAACTTTGTACTACACTTGCTTTTAAATATTTGAGTACACTTGGTTTCATTTTGGGCATAGAAGTGACTCCTACAGCTCATGGTCTTCATTTGTCTTAATCAAAATATATTCATTCTTTTCTTGCTCGAGCCAACATGCTTGAGTACAAAGGTTGTGAAACTCTAATGACTTTTGGTTTTAAATTGTCTAAGCATGATGATGATGATGAATTTGTTGATATCTCCTTTTACAGAAGCATTATAGGTGGAAGAGATGAAGTAATAAAAAGGAAATACATCAATTTTCTTTTGCTTTTCAGTTCATACATTCCTCCTTTATTTTCTAACATTTTCTTACATTTTCTCTTTAACAAACACTCATTCTTAAGTCTTCTAACTTTCTGATTTCAAGAGAAAACAAACTTGGATGGAGAAATTATGGGAATAGCTAAATAGTTCATTTCCTTCTTCGTCTCTTTCTTTTCCTGCATGTGAAACAAGAATGATTAAATTGTTTCGACGGGGGATTAGAAACAAATGGAATTGTTATAGTACTGTATTTTAAAGATTTGGCTAAAATATATCTCATATATCTTACATCATTTAACGTAAAACTTATAAAATAAAACGAAAAATTGAAATGATTATAAAAAAACGTTGCTATAATATAACGATTATATGTATCATCAATGTATTATTACTTTAATTTTAAATATGAATTTTGAGCAAATTAGTCTATCTAACTTTAAATATTTATTTAGTATTAATTTATGAACTTCGATATTATAATAATCAAAATTTCATATTTTTAACAAATGAACAAATTATGTATTTATTTGTGAAGATGTAATACCTCAAGGACCGAAATGGTATTATATTTTTCATTCTTTCTCCAACTATCCCTTTGTATTATATGGATGTGCGACTTTAAATGATTTTGAAATAAAATGTTGCAGCCTAACTAGAATACATTTACTGCTAGACTGACAGGTTTTGTTTTAAATTGTTTTGATTATCAAACTTAACTACAATTAACGTATACAAAGTTTATGTTCTTCTTTGAAAATCTACAGATATTGTCTCGAATGGTGGGGACAGTGTGATTACGATACTGAAAGCTCATTGGTGTTTTCTGAGTTAAAGATGACAAAGAAATACAAAATATGAAGACGAAGATGTTCTTCTATTTCTGTTCTATTAGCTACTGTGGCACAAATATAAAAAAAATTTAGCATGATACATTTATATAAGAAATGGATTGGAAAGCAAGAAAAGTCGATCATTGATCTTTTGACATATATACAGGTGCTAAAAGCATAAAGACCCTTGGATTAATTTTCCGTTATGCTCCTAATATTCTTCTAACAGAATCTTCAAGATACCTACTTGTATGCTTGCTGTATTTTGATTCGTTGCATTGCTTCTTTATCCTTTCTATTCGGTAAATTGAGCTGTCACTTGCTTTGTTTTCTTCCTCAACCACGTAAGATGCTTCATCATGCTCAGCTTCTTGTTTGTCTTTAACATTCCCCTTCAAACTCAAAGTTCTTGGAATAATTGAGTTTGCTTCTGAAATGAACAAATCTTTTATATCGTAGAGTTTTTCTTAAGCAGTTTGCTATTTGATCTTCTGAAGGAATGTATCTTATTTCAATCTCGCCAGTATTGACTTTGTCCCTTACAAAATGTAGATCAATTTTGATGTGTTTCGTTCTGGAATACAACACTGGGTTGAAGGCAATTGCTGCGGTACTTTGACTATTTCCACACTATTGGTTTTACTACAGAATGTAAATTTAGCTCTTGAGTAACAAAAGTAATCCAAGTTATTTCAGTGCATGCTAAAACTATTGCCCTGTATTCCGATTCTGCGCTTGATCTTGCCACAACAGTTTGCTTCTTAGAACTCCAAGAAACTAAATTTCTATCTAAATACACACATTGGCTACTAATTGATTTCCTATCATCTAAGTCACACCTCTAGTTTGCATCTGTAAAGCTCACTATATCTGTGTTATCTGACTTGTAAAACTCTAGGCCGAAGTTTATAGTTTTCTTTAGATATCTCAAAACTCTCTTGGAGGCAAGCCATGTGACTGCATTGGATTAGCCATAAATTGACTTAGTTTGTTGACAAGAAAAGAGAGATTAGGCTTGGTCATTGTGGCATACTGTAAATCTCCAATTATGCTTCTATACAAGGTTTGATTGTTGAAGAAAGAGTCGATATTTTTGCTTAGTCTTATTCCTACTGACAGAGGAGTGTCCATACCTTTACATGATTCAAGATTTGCTTTGGTAAGTAACTTTTTAACATACTTTGCTTGTGAAATATGTAGAGTACTTTCTGATACGAGAACTTCCAAACCTAAGAAGTAATGAAGCTTCCCTAGATTCTTCAAAGAAAATGTGCTGTTGAGACTTTGTATGATCTCTTCAATGAGATTTCCATTGCTTCCATTCACCACAATGTCATCAACATAAATTGGTAGCAATGTAATTTCATATCCTATTCTCTTGTAGAACAATGAGGTGTCAAGTCTCGAGTTGCTATATCACTAGGACATCAGTGCATTTTTCAATTTATCAAACTAGGCCTTAGGAGCTTGTTTAAACCCATACAAAATCTTGTTTATCTTGCATACATGCTACGATCTTGCTTTGTCTTCTAACCCTTGTAGTTGTGTCATGTACACATCTTCTGATAGCTCGCCACTTAGAAATGCATTATTCACATCCAGTTGTCTAATATCCCAGTCATGTATAACAGCAAAGCTAAGGATGGGCTTGATTGTTGAAGGTTTGATTACTGGACTAAAAGTTTCATAGTTGTCAACGGTAGATGTTTGGTGAAACCCCTTGACCATCAGCCTTGCTTTCAACCTAGAAATTGTACCATCTGCATTATACTTGACCTTGAACATTTATTTGTTCCCAACTAGTTTCAGGTCTAAAGCATAAGGCACTAGTGTCCAAGTTTTGTTCTTTACTAGTGCTTTATGTTCTTCCACCATTGCTTGTTTCCAATTTGGATCATTCAAGGCTTGTTCTGAAGTTGCTAAAATTTGTATGCTGTCAGAGGTTAGATAAATTTTTGGTTTGAAGATTCCATCCTTGGCTCTTATTATCATTGGATGTGTGGGCAGTGTTTGAGTTTGAATCTGAGTAAATTCTATTTCTGTCTGTGTATGTTGGCTATTTATTTCTTCTGTGTTAGGTGGTAGGGTGTTTTGATTGGTTGTGTTTCCAGGTGATTGACTATAGTTATGTGTTTCAGTAAGGGTGTTACTTAAACCAGGAGATGAAGCTTCTGAAGATGTGGATGAAGGTGAGCTTTCTGCTTCTGTTGCTGTGCTAGGAATAGAGTTACTAGACACTAATATGAACTGGTTCATCAAGGTTAATTCTTCTTTATATGATTTGGTTGTGTCTTTGAAAAGAAGATCATTATTGAAGGAAAAAGAAAGTTTATTGAACTTGACATTATTAGAGATGTATAGTTTTCTAATGTGGTGCAGGCACATATACGCTTTGTGGTGTCTACTTATGCCTAGAAAAACACATTTAGATGTATGAAAATTCATTTTATGTTTGTTGCATGGCCTTAGAAAAGGAAAACACTCACATCTAAAGAATTTAATCATTGAAAGGTCAGGGATTGTTTCATAAAGTTTTTCAAATGGTAAAATGTTCCTTAAGCTAGGTGTTAATGTTTTGTTGATAAGGTAAACGCCTACACTAAAAACTTCCCACTAGAACCTTAAGGGGATCGATGCTTGTGCCATAAAGGTCAAGCCAACTTCTGCCAGATATCTATGCTTTCTCTCAGCCTTTCTATTTTGATTATGACTATATGAGCAGGAGTATCTAAAATGTATTCCTTCTGTTTTAAGGAATTTTTCAAATGGTCTATATTACACCCCCTTTCTATGTCACACTGGAAAGACATTATTTTACTATCAAGTTACTTTTTAATTTGAGTTTTGAATGTAATGAAAATGGCAAGAGACTTAAATTTCCTAGCAAGTGGGAAGATCCATGTAAAGTTAGAGAAAACATCAATGAACACAATATAATATTTGTGTCTATGGTTTGAGAATAAGGGGGCAAGACCCCATAAATCTGAGTGAACAAGTTTAAGTACTTTTGATGATTTTGTTTCGCTGCTTTTAAAGGTAAACCGATGAAGTTTACCATACTAACAAGCACTGCAAAAATCCAAAATTTGTTTCTTATTGATTGTATGATTTTTACATGTGGACAAGGATTTTTTGGGAGCATTTACATGGGGGTGTTTAAGTCTCATGTGCCATAAGTTTATTTCATTTTTTGCTCTCAAATTACCCTTGTTTGTTTCAGTGTCAACTAAGGAAAAGGAAAGCATAGACTCTGGTTTATACATACTAACATGACTCAATTTAGGTCCTAACTTATTCTCAGCAATTGGAAAAGCAACAGGCAGTAGTAGCTTGTAAAGTCCTCATTTAGCCACACCTTAAAGCATTGTTCTCCCTTGATTCTTATCCTTAACAACACACATATTATCATAAAACAACACAACAATATTATTATTTGAATCAACTTAGAAATGCTAACTAAGTTTTAGGTTATGCTTGGTATATGCAGTATATTTTTCAGGATAATCTGCTTGTTCAAAGGTGACTGATGTGTGCTTAGTGTGGTATGACCAATATGACAGATTTTGAGTTTATGTCCATTACCTACTGCCAATTGCTTAGTTCCACTATACTCAGCAACTTGGTTAAGATTGTTGATGTTGTTAGTGATGTGATTTGTGGTTCCACTGCCTAAGTACCATGTGGGATCTCTTAGAAAGGCAACATAGGCACTCTTCTGGTCTTGTCTTGCTATTGTCTATGGTGTGAACTCCTTGTTGAATCTGTGCTAGCAATTGCTTGCTAAGTGTCCCACTTTGTTACAGATTTGACAAGTGGGTTTGTTGCCCTTGTTTTCCTACTTGCCTCGTCCTCTTCCTTGATTTCCCTGTGTTCCATAGTCTCCATTAAAATGATTAGCACCTATGTGTTGTATGTTCTGAGAAGTTGGTATTTCTCCCATATTCCAAGTTTTTCTCTGGAAGCCACTAGTTTGAGCAACATTAACTGAGAAGTTTCCTTGCATACTCATATTGTTATATTCACCACCATAGGATTGTATTCAGATCCAAGACCCTCCATTAGATACAAAATGAGTTCATCGTCTGAGACTTCAATCCCTGATGCCCTTAGGCTATCAACCAAAGTTTTAATTTTATGGTAGTATTTGTCTATGCTCAAGGATTCCTTCCTGGTGTTTTGTATTTGAGAACGAATTTGCATAGCTCTAGTAGTTGTTTGAGCTGAGAAAAGTTAGCTCAATGTCACCCAAACTTCCCTTGAAGAGGTGCATTGGATAATTGATGTAAGGATGCTTTCTGACATTGAAAAGAGTAGCCACCCCATTAGTAGCTGATCCATTTTCATCCAAATCTGATAATTTGGGTTTTCTAATGTAACAATATTTTATTGTTTCTATAGTGACATTCATATGCCTAGGAACTTCTTTGCTTCCATTGATAAATCCTTCCAAGTCATTTGCTCTAACTTGGTAGAACTTAGGATTTCCATAACAAAAAGTTTGTGTTAGTAAGTTTGATGGGTGTGATGAACAAAATCATTCCAGTGTTTCGAGTGTTGGGTGTTGTGGGTGTGTTTTGAGAAGTGCTACTGTGACTACTTGCCATTGTTGGATGGCTTTGATACCAAGTTAAAGATGGCAAAGAAATGCAAATTATGAAGATGAAGATGTTCTTCTATTTCTGTTCTATTAGCTACTGTAGTACAAATACAGAAAACAGAGCATGATACATTTATACAAGAAATGGATTAGAAAGCAAGAAAAGTCTATCATTGATCTTTTGACACATATACAGGTGCTGAAAACATAGAGACCCTCGGATTAATTTTCTGTCATGCTTCTGATATTCTTCTGACAGAATCTTCAAGATGCCTGCTTGTGCGCTTGCTATATTTTGATTCGTTGCACTGCTTCTTTGTTCTTTCTGCTAGGAAAGCTGAGCTGTCACTTGCTTTGTTTTCTTCCTCAACCACGTAGGCTGCTTCATCATACTCAGCTTCTTGTTTGTCTTCAACATTCTGAAGCAGAAGAGAGACGGGCACTCCACAATTCAGCATCCGTATATTTATATATAAGCTCTCTTTCAGCACGAAGAAAGCAACATTATTTTATAACTTTAATCTTCAATTCAATACAAGTTTTGATTTTGACCAAAACCCAGAAATATAACAATCAAGAAAGAAAGAAAGAGACCCAATCAACGATGGGTGGGTAGGTTTAGGATATATTTTTTGTTACAACTTCCTTTTGCGCTTGAGAAGCAATACCAAAACCTTCACTTTCTTGATATCCGGATCAAAGAACAATGAACATTCTGCAACTTTTCTAGAATACTCATCGAATAATTCATTCGTGACATCCATTCCAAAATGTTTGATAATCATTCCTTCAATAACAGCTCTCATATGCAAGGTGGAATTTTTAAGTTTTGCCTCAGACGTTGCAGCATCACTTGGGTGGACAAATATCTCAATTCTTTCTGTGGTAAAGTATTGTCCATTTTTCTCCACTACTGCCGCCAATTCCTCTAGGGAAGGGTAATATACAGGCACGTTGAATGAGTCGACTTTTTCCTCACTGACTAAACCCTGAAAATAATAAATATACGAATAGACATTAAAACAAAGTGAAGTTAATCATCTATAGTTCCAGCTTTTTGAACAAATTTTAACATGCTCCTCCGTTTGAAATGTGAATGATCAATAAGGACCCAGTATTAGTACTAAAATTAAGTCCTAACATATCCAGAATTATTTTCGTGAAAAGTTAAATCTATATCAGTCAAGTTCTGCAATGAGCAGCTCAAAATTCCTACCTTCTTTGCCATTTCCACGAGGCAAGATTCGAAAACCCGGAAATTCAGTCCAGTACTTGTCTGAGAAATTAAAATTTTGTCGGTTAGAACAGGTAACATAAGAACCATTAACCCTCCGCTTACAAGTTCTTGCGCTCTTGCATGCAGGAAATCCTCCACATCTTTAGCAAACTGAGCTGAATAAGCCTCTGAAACTTCCAACCTTGCGTCGATATAGTGAATTTTTCCACTGTTATACGCCGGAGAAGTCTTGTCTACGAGCTCTTTCGGCACTCTGGAGAGCCAGTTTAGCGTATGCGATGAGTAAGCAAGATGAAGTGAGGACTTCGGAAACAGCAAGCCGTGAAAGGAACCAGGAACTCCGGCTGCAAAGTATCGCCTTTCGCGAGGAAGAAATTCAAAGAGATTGTTAAAATCATTGTTGACAAGATCATTGAAGAAAACCTGAAATTCAGGAGGATTTATTCCTTCTAATGTTTGAAATTTTAGCTCTACAGCTTCGAGTATTGTCTGGACTGCAAGAAAAGTATTCGGTCCTGTAGAGCATCCGAAATCTGCCATGCGAAATGATGGAGAAAAACCAGAAGAAGAAAGCATCTGAATATCAAGACTCTTGGTGATTTCCTCCTTTATCATTTCTTGAGCTGTCTCCATAGCTTCCCTCTACATGTTTTCACCATTGTTTCAGGTAAGGGAAGATTTAATGAAACAAATGCAGAAATCAGGAGAAAAATATACCTGAATGGAGGAGTTCTGGGAATAGCTGTATGGACCATTTCCTTCATTCGTGGCATATGATTCATGCAAAGTTTTGCCTCTTCCATTTTCCATTTCCATCTCCATCTCTCTGTTTTCCTGTGTGTGAAATCACAATGATGAATACTTCTCTCCATATAATTTAAGCTTTGTCTCAATCAACTTGTTTTAATTTTTTAAGTTATCTCACATGATTCACATTTAATTTGGTCTAGCCCCTACTGCCTCATCGAATCTATCACATTCATCGTTATTAAAGTTTATTATCCTCGACTTTAATATCAGGTAATACATCTGAGTCCCTGAATTTTAATTTTTTCACAAATAGTGGCATAATTTTTCCATTTGTGACAAATAGATCCACGATTCCTTTTCAAATGATAAAATTTTGTTTGGTATTGAAGTGTTACGATTTTTAAATTACAGCTACTATGAGATAAAATTAGTTAATATAAGAAATAAGTTAAAAGTATATGATATTTTCTAAAAATTAGTATTTACCAAACAATTTATATATTTTATTTTTAAAGTATAATAGAAGCATTATAATTTTAAATAAAGTCTAAATTGTTATTATAGTATCGAATTTTGACTATCGTAATAGTGGGAAGTGTAATTTAACACTATAAAAGTATTTTATTTATTCATTTCAATAAAAATTAGGAATTTATTTATCATAAAAGAATAAATTTTATATTAAAATTTAAAAATATAAAAGAATAAGGCCCCAACAGTTATTGTCCAAACTATTTATTTGTGAGTTCTATAGTCAAACCCCACCAATTTCCGATATCATTTTATAAGATCGACATCTTTATCGTGATCCCGCGTGATTGCAATTTAAGAAAATAAAATCTTAATTGCGAATAAATTATGGATGGTTGATAAATAAAAAATAAATATATTTTTTAATTTTTAATCGAGAGTCAGTTTTATTTTATTTTTTAACATGGTTAGATTGTTTCGTTAAATATATTAATATAATAAAATTATTTAATTAATAATAAATTAATTAATTAA